>BHDV01020899.1:95168-113405 GCA_005406045.1 Adoxophyes honmai
ACAACCAGATACCAGATGTTAAAATTGTAATGAAATAATACAGGACGTTATAAAACACATACAATTTTAATTTCATTTTTGGTAAATTTCGTCGTAAAAGTGTTAGGGCGCCAGTAAGTTATGCCATTACGTTATTTATCACCTAAATATGCTCGGATTTCAATAAATGGTTTTAGTAAGTTTACATACTGTATATGGTTTGCATACTCATTATTTGCTTATCTTTCAAGTTTGATTATTCCTGTCCACTTATGATTGACATGACTGTCACAATACGGTAAATAAATAGTTCTCAATTTAAAGTAATTGTTTTCGGATTTTTTGCGTCGTTCATTGCAAACTGTACACAACTACATACAACAGGTGACTTACTTAAGTTTTTTACCTATACCCCTATTCTGGATTATTTCCTGAGTGGTGTCGGGATATAATAACACTTCTCCATTTATTCCGTGGATGTCGTAAGAGGCGACTAAGGAAATAGGTTTAGGTATGCTTTAGGCGACAGGCTAGCAACCTGTCATTATTATACGGCCTCTTCCATCTGTTTTCAAACCTAAAATTATGCTGAAAGTGGCTGTGAAGCGTGAAATAGTCATAATCATTGTTTATTTCCCTTTTCATGTGATCTGCCTGTCCCATTTGGGAACATAAGAATGATTGTGTATGTATGTTATTCATTACCCTTATGGATTACCCCTACACTATATTACCACTACAATTACCCCTGACTTCATAAAGGTCGTCGGAAAACGCTGGATGCAAGTCGCTTCGAACAGGTACTTATGGAAGTCTAAAGGGAGGCCTATGTTCAGCAGATCAGTTGTTTTATGGCTGAAATGATAATGATGATGATGAGATTACCTCTACACTGGATTATTTGGTTATCTGAAAGCTTAAAATTCCTACCCTATTTTATTTTGAACGTAGTTAAAACATCTTGTCTAGTAACCAATCGTGTTCACTGCAAGCTAAAGTTATTTAGGAATACAGGCGTTGTTTGCGTGCACATACATACACATACAATCACGCTTCTGTTCCCAAATGGGGTAGGCAGAGCACACGAAACGTGACATAGACAAAACCATGATTATGACTATATCGCGCTTCTAGCATAGTTTTAGGTTTGCAAAGATGGAAGAGGTAGGTGACAGGTTGCTAGCCTGTCGCCTAAAACATACTTAAACCTCTCCTTAGTCGCCTATTACCCCGACACCACACGGCAAAAATATAAAATATACAAAACGAAAAATCCGCGACATAAAATACAAGAACATTAGATATGTTACAAACCAGTGTAACTCGTTTCAACATTGTCGCTCGAAAGGTCAACAGCTCGGCTGGTGCCTAAATAGCGACATTAGCATATTTAATATCAGCCAATAGGCGATGACCTGCGCGAGCGCACGGAAACTCCTCACTTGGACTTTTTAGGGTTCCGTAGCCAAATGGCAAAAAACGGAACCCTTATAGATTCGTCATGTCTGTCTGTCTGTCCGTCCGTCCGTCCGTCCGTATGTCACAGCCACTTTTTTCAGAAACTATGAGAACTATACTGATAAAACTTGGTGAGTAGATGTGTTCTGTGAACCGCATTAAGATTGTGACACAAAATTTTAAAAAAAGCAATAATTTTTTAGGGTTCCCCATACATGGAACTGAAACTAAAAAAAAAATTTTCATCCAACCCATACGTGTGGGGTATCTATGGATAGCTCTTCAAAAATGATATTGAGGTTTATAACATCATACTTTTCTAAAGTGAATAGTTTGCGCGACAGACGCTTCCAAAGTTGTGTCCCCCCCCCCTCTAACTTCTAAAATAAAAGAGTGATAAATCTAAAAAAAATATATGATGTACATTACCATAAAAACTATCAACGAAAATTGGTTTGAACAAAATCTACCAAGTAGTTTTCTTTTTATTAAATAAAGTTAAAATTTATCATTAGTTCGAAAATCTGTCACTAGATGGCGTTGTAATCTGTTTGTACGGAACCCTCAGTGCGGGAGTCCGACTCGCACTTGCCCGGTTTTTTTTAGTCTGTGAAAATAGAACCTATGGAATTATATGCAGTAAGGCCAGCTATACACCTGTAAGTTTTACTTACGTAAGTGGGACGCAGCTATCTGCTGAAAAGGGAGATGAACATTGCTATCTCATTCTAACTTACAGGTGTGTCCCTACTTACGTAAGTAAAACTTACAAGTATAAGGCTGGCCTAACGCACACGACGCGCAAAAAGTCCGCGCACAATGCATACAATCCACGCAGACTTGTGCGCCGCAGACTCGATCGCACGAAAAGTCTGTCGTCTGCGCTGCTCCATATGCCTAATGCCTATGCAAAATAATTCATATCAAGTTTCTAACTCTCAATGGGGTAGGCAGAGCAGAGGAAAAGCTACATAAAAACCATGACTATTTCAGGTTTCGCGGCCCCTTCTAGCATTTTTTTTAGGTATTAAGGTGGCAGGTATAATATGACGTGTCCAATATCACGTTTAACCATCTGGTTACCCTGTAATTGCTAAACGTGGCACTGGATTTTTGAATTCATGTGCTCTACTTGCTCTATTTGGGAATACAGGCGTGAGAATATGTATGTATGTATGTAGGTATAATAGTGACAGGGTGCTAGGGCTAGCCCATTTTCTGCAATTCAACAATAGTGACGTGCCTCCACTATCGTGAGTTAACGTTGGATTAAATTTACTTGGTGCAGATTTTTGCCGGTAAGAATTTTTAATTTTTACGCTACACATAGGTACCTATTAATCCTTACTAATATTATAAATCGGAAAGTGAGTTTGTTTGTTTGTTCCGCTTTCACGCTGTAACTACTGAACCGATTGCTTTGAAATTTTGCAGACGTAAAGATAGAAGTCCGGATTAAATAATAGGGTGCTTTTTATCCCGAAAAAAAATGATGTTTCCGAGGGAATGTTCGCTTTATACCGCAATATAACCGAATTCCACGCGGGCGAAGCCGCGGGCGGAAAGCTAGTTGGCATATAAATATGTAATTCTAATTAAGTAGTCCATTTGTTAAATTAAGAAAAATATGAGACACATGTTTTTTGTTCATCAAACAATTAAACGGGGGCTTGTGATTGTGACGTCACGCCGTGGCAAAAATTGTAGTGACGTCACTGGAAACTTCAGAGCACGGTATCCTCGTCATTTCTTGTTTGTCAAATAAAAGAAAAAATACGTGTACAATATTTTTCGGTAAACTATCTGACGGACTAAATAGTTTTTTTTAGTCCACCACCCAAATGTTTTTAGTCTTGATTTACCGTAGCAAGTGGAACGAAGTCGTCTGCATCATCATCATCAGCCTATATACGTCCCACTGCAGGGCACAGGCCTCCTCTCAGTATGAGAGGGTTTGGGCTATAGTTCCCACGCGGGCCCAGTGCGGATTGGGAACTTCACACACAACGTTGAATTACTTCGTCGCTGTGTGTAGGTTTCCTCACGATCTTTTCCTTCACCGAATAGCTCGTGATAAATATCAAATTCGATATCGCACATAAATTCAGAAAAATACAGAGGTGCGAGCCCGGGGTTTGAACCCACGACCCTCTGCTTGAGAGGCCACAGGTCGAACCGCTGGGCTACCACGGCTTATTCGTCTGCATACCCCTGTAGAAAACGAAAATTTCCCGTGGGATTGAAGTAAGCAAATTATTATTAAACAAAGTCGCAGGCAATGGCTAGTCAAAATGTAATTGAGACGTTGTAAAGTCTACTGCGTCTCCGTGACCCTAAAGTTCAAAGTCGTTTACGTCACTATCTCCTTCAAGGTCGGATTTCATAGCTCAATATGATACGTTACTATGAAAACATTAAATTGCCTGAGACATTCACGGAGGAAACGGAGAGGTGTTACTGTACCTGATACCACGCGGCGAAAACTATACACCAAGTGTATTGACTGTTGACACCTGTGTAACGTAAAAGTCACTATTTTACGTTTAGAGCCACTTTAAGCACTTTTAGTGTTTAACATACATACGTACCCAGTGGCGTAGCTAGCATGGGTGACACCCGGGGCGGATATTGAGATGGGTGGCACCCCTCCCCCCCCCCAGAATTCGATAGAAACGCTTAAAATAAAAAATAATTTTGATTCGTGTTTATTTTCCGACAGTGTGACCACATGTTTTTTTTACCTTTAATAATTATTCATTGACTACTAAAGTTCACAGCCGGGTGTCAGTGTCAGGGGTGACCCTGAGAGGGTGACACCCGGGGCGAGGCGCCCCCTCCACCGCCCCCTAGCTACGACACTGTACATAATACCGTCACGCTTTTCCCCACAGGGGTAGGCAGAGACCACTTAGTTCCACTTCGTCGTCGGTTTAGCGTTTACACACATATTTACATACAGTCACTTATATGACGACCCTTTTGTGAATTTATTATGTTTTGACATTTCAAATGTAATTTAATTTTCAAAATGAAATAAAGATGAAGAATGAAAGAAGAGCACAGAAAACATGAAATAGACAAAACCATATTTATGATGAATTAAAGTAAGTATGCGAAAAATGCATTTTATCCATTTTAGACATCACTGAAAAATTATAATCAATTAAGATTTACTGCTTATGACATAAACAATCAATATCTAAGCAGAAACAGTGTAGGTACGCCTTTACTTTTTCAAAACAATTAACCGGCTTTGATTCCCGAGTTGAGTACAGTTTTTTTTAATGGATGAATGCAACTTTTTTTAAACAAAATAATAATCAAAATAAAAAGATAGGGGTAGGTGTTACAAAAATTATGTCATACAAAATCAATTCACAAAAGGATCGTCAAAATTTAAATAAATACTTAATAATACATGAAAATAGGTCCATATAAAAAATAACAACTTTTCGATCACTTTAAGTAATCTTTAGAAATAGACAGGCACAGTAAAATGACCTTAGACTAACACTTCGACCTCCATTTTAAATGGCTGCAGGTACAAGATGGCGTCACCAGAACCTAAATTCAAATGGCACCTTGCCCGTCGTGGGCGGACCGATCTCCATGACTCAGTTTGTTTGTCCAAATAATGACTAAGACTTAAAACAATCATATAAAAGATTCTATTCGGCATACTACAAATTGGCAAGATTTTAGAGAGTAAATTATGAATTAATTAAAGTGTTAATTCTTATAACGTGTGGCTATCTAAACTCTATCATTGTTACTCATACATACATACACATACATATTCTCACGCCTGTATTCCCATGAGGGGTAGGCAGAGCACATGAATTCAAAAATCCAGTACCACGTTTAGCAAATTCAGGGTAACCAGATAGTTAAACGTGATATTGCAGTGACAGGTTGCTAGCCCATCGCCCATAATACACTAACCCTTTCCCAGAGTCGACTCTTACGACACCCACGGGAAGAAAGGGGGAAGATTGTTACTCATTACTATGTATAGGTTCACTCCGATCAAAAGGAGTGTGTAGCGCCCCAGCGCCACATTCGTCAATCGTCAAATAGCCGAACTAAATGATCCCACATCGCGGTGATGAAGTTTTGAAGATCGGTTGCATAAATACAACTCCCAACATTCTCACTGTGGACTACGGTCCCCAGGCATAACATCTGCCTGGAGAGAAAACTCCTCTATTGCAGTCTTTCCCACAAGTGTAAATTAATTAATTAAGGAGAGCATTTTTTTTCTGTATTGCTTAAGTGACAACAATATCTAACTTGGTCCCCGTTTGTCCGTTTTACTCTTTTATGTCGGTCTTTATTTGTGAGTTTTGATTACTTATTTTCCATTATACTCCGTTAATTTTAAAATGTTACGGCCTTAACCCAAGGTATTGCTTCAAATGAGGTTTATTATTGTATCAATAAAATCCAGTTTTCGTTTTACCTTTGGATTCCAGAGTAAATTTCAAATTGTGTCCGTTGAAATTCTAAAATTAAAATTAACGGTGTATAGCGCTCGTGTATTCGAGACATTAGCTTTACTTCCTCAAAGCGTGGAGCGGGCAAAGGACGCAATGCCATGCAGCCGCAAGCAGTGATTTTTGCAGAAAGTTTGGAAGAAAAAGAAGAAAGAAGCGAATGGTAGTGCGACCTAGCCTCTCCTTGGCTTTGTCTGTGTTTTATCTTCAGACATAGCCTGATAGAGGTTACGTTTGGTACCGTTCGAACAACTGTTGAAGATGTTTTACATCTTAAATACAAGTTCAAGCAAAGAAGATTGAAGAATGTTAGTGGTCATTTAAAAAAGTGTGTACCCTGTATGTTTTAGTATCAAAAATTATGCTTAATTAAGACAAAACTGGTGTCTGACAAATTTTAGTTCCTTTTTGTCATGCCTTTGTATTGTATCAACGAACTTTCATGTTAAATTTTAAGACTTGTACCTATGTATTTGTTTTGTTATGTAGTTTTAGTATAATATTGTATTCATTAATTTTTATTTTATTTACGACTGTTCTACTGTATATTTTGGGATGTCTTTATTTTATTGTTTTTTTTTTCGTTTGCATGTATTTCAGTGTGTCTACTTTATTTAGGTAACATTTGGTAAGTTTACATGCGACTGCTTTAGTAATGTTTTTTTAACCTTAATTTAAGTATTTTTTATTGATGAATAAAATAATTAACTTGTAAAGTGAAACATCAAATCAAAATTATCCAGAAAGTAAGAAAATTTTGAGTCAAACAATGTTGTACCTGAACAAAGTGGTCGGCAAAAGCGGTGAGGAAGCTCGCGCATCGTTTTTTCCTGGTAAAAGCAATGTGTGAACTTACCCCCACCACTTAAAATATTGCCAAGTTATTGCCGACCACTAAGTAGAGATCATTCATCATCATCATCATTATCAGCCGATAGACGTCCACTGCTGGACATAGGCCTCCCCCAAGGATCTCCACAATGACCGGTCCTGCGCTGCCCACATCCAGCGGCTTCCCGCGACTTGCACCAAGTCATCGGTCCACCTTGCGGGGGGCCTACCCACGCTGCGCCGGCCGGTACGTGGACGCCACTCTAGAACCTTTCCGCCCCAACGGCCGTCAGTTCTACGAGCTATGTGCCCTGCCCACTGCCATTTAAGTTTGGCGATTCTTCGAGCGATATCGGTGACTTTGGTTCTTCTGCGAATCTCCTCATTCCTGATTCGATCTCGCAGAGAAACGCCGAGCATCGCTCTCTCCATCGCCCTTTCCGTGACTTTGAGCTGTCTGATGAGGCCCATAGTAAGCGTCCACGTCTCTGTTCCGTATGTCATCACTGGCAACACTCATTGGTCAAAGACCTTCGTTTTAAGACGTTTAGTAGAGTAGAGATGTTTATTCCCAATTTCCAATAAATGCTTACATACATAATGCCTAACTTTCAGAGGTAGATTGTCAAATCTGTGGTGAAGCTTGTATTACAGAGGAATGTAAGTCACAATCCCCGGAATTTTGATAACTTCTATTCCAGTAGTGAAGGTAAGTGCATGCATTGCTTTTTCATGAATTCAAAAATTCAGTGCCACGTTTAGCGATTTCAGGGTAACCAGAAGGTTAAACGTGATATTGCAGTGACAGGTTACTAGCCCATCGCCCACAATACACTAACCCTTTCCCAGAGTCGACTCTTACGACACCCACGGGAAGAAAGGGGGAGGTGCTATTCTAACCCGGCACCACACCGTCTGTCAAAATTTCAACTGTCTAGCTATCACCGTTCTTGAGATACAACCTGGTGACAGACGGACAGCGAAGTCTCAGTAATAGGGTCCCGTTTTTACCCACGGGACCCTAAAAAGGAGAAATAAGCCGCAAATAAAAAGTACAAAGTGCAAAGACGGACTCATCGCAAAAGAGATGTCTGCTAGCCAACCTTTAGTAACAGAGAGCAGCAAAAAATGGTCAATTCAATTATTTATACAAGTTATTAATGACACTTATGACTTATGACAGTACCTATACTAAAAAAATTATTAAAAAAACACTAGTGAAAAATTCATTGCTTTGTCTACGTTGCGTTTCGTGGGCTCTTCCTAGCCCATTTGGAAATACAGGCGCGATCTATGTATGTATGCATGTATGTATGTATCTATGTATGTATACATATGTATATGCTGGCGACGTTTCCTCGCTATAGCATACGGAATGACCACATTTGGGACGGTGACGTCAACCGGCTGCCCTTGGCAAAATGTCGGCGGACAGCATCCCATCCAATGTTTGTCTGTCTTACGAATCTAACTTTATTTTAAAGTCACTGGGTCTCAAAGTGTTGAGTTTTTTTTATACAACCCCCTGTTTCCTGCGACAAAGGAAATAGTGCTGCAATCCGTCCTGCGCACAGTCGAACCAATTTTGTGTTCAATTACAATTACAATGTTGATTTTGCGACAGTAACTTTTCATTAAAAATATTATTCATCTGTTCTATTTCAATTATTTTTTCAAACGTTTGCATTCGAACATTCGCATCCTAGACATTCGCATTCGCATTCGCGAATATGTAATTTTTGACATTCGTGACACCTAGTCAGGAATAAATTTCCAAGGGATGCTATAAAATGAATTTACGTTACTAAATCGATTTGGAATAAATATGCTTCAAACTAGCTTTTGCCCGCGGCTCCGCTCGCGTTAAATTCGGGGTATCACAGAAGAGATCCACTCCTCAGTTTAGGGAAATGGGGGGTTTTGAAGAGACAAAATGTAGCCTATGTCACTCTCCATACCCTATAAACTATCTCTACCTAAAAAATCACGTCAATCCATCGCTCCGTTTAGCCGTGAAAGACGGACAAACAAACACACTTTCACATTTATATATTGGTATGGATACAGCAAATATAGATACAGTTAACATAAGGGCAGGTTAAAGCAAGTTCTGACTGTTATGTCTGCTAACTTCAAACCTAAAAGCTGAGTCCACACCAGTGCGCTTTCGCGTTCACCTTGCGTCTTCCTCTGACGCATGCCCGTGCAACCACCAACAACAGCGCATGCCGCCAGCGCGTCTTCATTGAGGACGGATCTATACTATAGACCGATAGGTACTTAAAAGATGGTAAACAATCTTGACGTGTCTTTTTATTTAAACATACACTTTATAAATCAAAATCTTTACATTATACAATTTAGGTATGAAAAAATCATTTAATTTCATAATTGAATTGTATAGTGTAACGATTTTCATTTTTAGACTGTGTATTTCAATAAAAAGACATGTCAAGATTGTTTACCATCTTTTAAGTACCTATCGGTCTAAAGTATAGTTTCAGCGCATGCGCTGTGGTTGCACGGGCATGCGTCAGAGGAAGACGCGAGGTGAACGTGAAAGCGCACTGGTGTGGACTTAGGGTCAATTCACACCGAGACGAGACGCGACGAGACGCGGCGCGACGATGCATGAAGCGGCCAGTGGTTTCGCGCTGCGCAGCCTGTACCTGAATGCTCATAAAGAAATGTAAACTTTATCGCGTAGCGAATAAAGTATATTTTGAGTTGGCAGCGCTACGCGCGCTGCACCGCTCCCCCACACCGCGCGGGGGGCGTCGTAGTGCGACGTAGCGCTACGTCGCGCGGCGCTGCGCTACGTCTCGAGGCGCAGCGCTATGCCACACTGCGTATTCTGTATACTGACAATGAAATATGAACCTTATCTTGTAACAAATAAAGTATATATTGAGTTGTTCTATTAAAAATTTTCGTGCAGCGCCGCGTCGCGTCTCGTCTCTGTGTGAATTGACCCTAAGCTAAAAAAATATGCCAGAATTGGCCACGAAACGGGAAATAGCCGTGTTTTGTCCATGTATCGTTTCCTGTGCTCTACCTATGCACAGGGGTGATGATCTGATGATTTATGAAATAATTTTTATAATTTGTTATTATATTACAAGCGACCCGCCCGGGCTTCGCACGGGTGCAATTTTGTTTCTCTACAATATTACGCATAAATCCTACTAATATTATAAATGTGAAAGTTTGTGAGTATGTTTGGATGTTTGGATGTTTGTTACTCTTTAACGCAAAAACTACTGAATGGATTTTAATGAAACTTTACAGTAATGTAGCTTATACATCAGAATAGCACATAGGCTACAATTTATAAAGATTTTGTCTGAATTTTCCAAAATATGACGATAGGAAAAATTGTAGGATTCCGCAATTATCAACGTAAAAAGCTATAAATTGGCATGCGGGCTGTGACTAACAAGATCTCTTCTAACTGTGTTACCCCGAATTTAACGCGTGCGTAGCCGCGGGCAAAAGCTAGTTATACATATATAAACCTTCCCCTGGAATCACTCTATCTATTAAAAGAAACCGCATTAAAATCCGTTGCGTAGTTTTAAAGATACAGACGGACAGACAGCGACCGCGACTTTGTTTTATAATAGGTATGTAGTGATAGTGATGATGTATGTAAAGATATTGTTTTCGGAGCGATACAACATGCGCTTCTTTAAAAAGGAGCTTTTTTTTCAAAAGGTCGGCAACGAACTTTTAACATCACTTGTGATGCGGGTATCATGGACAGAGGTAGGTATATTTTCCATTAAGTGGCTCCAATGAAAACGTTCGAAAATAAAATGAGGTATGTCACTATTATAGGGTCTTAGCCTGTAAGGATACCTAACTTGATTCCTCCTCGAGTGGACCTATTTGTCGATTTTTAACAATTTTGTAAACCAAAAAAATCGAGTTCCACATTTTCCATAATCTCACTGCTGCAATAACAATAAGTAATTTATAATTTTTAGCTCAGTCAAAAAAGTTAGTGGTAATGTGGTAAAATAGTGATAGGTTGCTAGCCTGTCGCTTAAATTTAATCCATTCCCAACGGGTTCCCAAAGTGTGCGCCGCGGCGGCCTAGTGCACCGTAGAAAGTCAAGAGAAACCACAAAATATACTTTGTTTTCTGAATAATTTTTGATTTTTGTTACTCTCAACCTAACTCAGTATCATTATGGAAGCCTATTTTTGTCTACAGTAGGCATCTTGTTCAAATAGCTGGCTAGGGTAGGACGCACTGTCCAAATTTTAACTTTGGGGCTGCTCCGTGGGCTGAAAAATATTGGGAAACACTGGCCTAACCTTTTGGTCACCTCTTGTGACATCCACGGAAGAAACGGAGTTGTTATTCTACACCCAACACCGCATGAAATTTTACATGCAAATAATCGTTTCCTCTTATATTTCATACGCAAATTTCGAGCTACATTTCATCTCAAAATACCAGATGTTTTTCGAAATCAACAACTGATGTATGTATAAATAAATGAATAAAAGATCACTGACGTACAAACAAATCCACATTTACCTTTCTAACCACCTTGTGGCTACTAAATATAGATTCCATTTAAATTTCATACAGCTCATTTGACATTCAGTGTGACATTCGAGCGCTGTATGTATGTATGTAAAGAACCAGTTTCGTTGCTATGGGTGATATGTATATTTTTGAGTCTAAATTGCTGATTACAGATGCTCTTTAAGATTTTGTAAGATCAATTTAATAAGTGTCTGCCATTTTGTATTTTTCACAAGAAGTTAGCTAGGTTTCAACTTAACGTAATTATTCGTTTTAACTTTAATCTTTTCGACGCCAACGCGTCTCAGGTTAAACGCAACTGATATACCTACGTTCAGCTGTTTAGCTTTAACTTTGGTCATTGCAAAAAAACTTTTATTTTATGTGGCGTCGAAAAGGTACGAAAAGATACGGAATTTTGGGTTTTATGCTGGTTAGGTTATTTAAGACAAAAGGTAGGTACTTACCTATTATGTGTGCTGTCCGGTTTAGAAAAATACCTTTTCCTCAGTGGATGTCGTAAGAGGCTAAGGAAATAAGTTTTTAAGGTGCCTATATTTTAGGCGACAGGCTAGCAAGCTGCCAATGTAATACCTGACAACTTAGAAAAGGCCACGAAACGTGAAATAGCCATGGTTTTGTCTATGTAACGTTTCGTATGCTCTGCCACCTTATTTGGAAATACAGGCGTGATGTATTTCATTTTCATTTGTGACAGGCTAGCAAGCTGTCACTTTATACCTCTTAACTTAACCCAAAATAATGCTAGAAGTGTCTCCGAAACGTGAAATATTATGGTTTTGCCTGTTTAGTAGCATATACTCTACCTCATTTGGGAATACAGCGTGATGTGAATTAATTATATGTCTTAAAACAACCTTCGTAAAGCGCTGAGTTTATCAACGTGTGTTGAAAAATATAATTTCGACACAAAATCCTATCGAATAATTTAACTATTAGCTGTTAACGACTAAACCGAATTCTAAATGCTGAAGCCAAGGGCGACCAGTTTCTTACGTACGAAACTAGAAACGAAACTTACATAACTAAAACACATAAACGTAAGAAAATGACAAATCATTGGTCGAATAAAACTGGTATTAAATAAACAAGATTCTTACGTACTATACGTAGAGTGGTCAGCAATAAGAGGCAGCGCAGAAGACAGACTTTTTGTCCGATCGAGTCTTCAGCGCACAAAAAGTCTGCGTGGATTGTATGCATGTTCCGGACTTTTGAGCGTCGTTTGCGTTACTGCATATATGACATGTATAACTAGCTTTTGCCCGCGGCTCCGCCCGCGTTAAATTCGGGGTATCACAGAAGAGATAGCACACATACCAATTTTATAGCTTTCTACATTGAAAACTTCCACTCCTCACTTTAGGGAAATGGGGGGTTTTGGAGAGACAAAATGTAGCCTATGTCACTCTCCATGCCCTAAACTATCTCTACCTAAAAAATCACGTCAATCCATCGCTCCGTTTAACCGTGAAAGACGGACAAACAAACAAACACACTTTCACATTTATATATTGGTACGGATTCCATAGGTTCTTTTCACAGACTAAAAAGTCCGTCGCGGATAGTCTGTCGTCTGCGCAGGGTTCAAGTTAGGGGGTAAGGTCGCGTATTTTCCGTTTGGTATCGGGTTTAGAATTTTAGAGTTACATCTCTCCACTTTTCCGCGGATATCGTAGGAAGTTCCCAATCCGCACTGGGCCCGCGTGGGAACTATCGCCCGAGCCCTCTCATACTGAGAGGAGGCCTGTGCCCTGCAGTGGGACGTATATAGGCTGATGATGATGATGATGATGATCGTAGGAAGTGATTAAGAAATTATATTCTAGGCGACAGGCTAGCAACCTGTCACTATTAGGCGCAGCGCAGACGACAGAGTTTTGTGCGATCGAGTCTGCGCAGCAATAAATTCTCTGAATGGCGCGCTGACATTTCCACGAAACTCTGAATGGAAATTCCTGGAAACTGTCAGCGCGCCATTCAGACAATTTATTGCTCCACAGACTCGATCGCACAAAACACTGTCGTCTGCGCAGCGCCTTATTCCTGCCAACTCAAAACTAATAAAAAATGCTAGAAGTGACCAGAAAACGTGAAATAGTCATGGTTTTTTTCTATGTAGCGGTTCTAGTGCTCTGCCTACCCCGTTTGGGAGCACAAGTATTTTAAGTTTGGGTAAGTTGTATCTGTATGAATATTTTGAGTTGTTTTACCGGAGCTGACGTATTATTTTATTAAATAAAGCCCCAAAATTAATAAAGATTTAAAAAATAAATTTATGGCGAAGAAGAAGAAGAAGTAGAACGGCGAATATCGGGACCTTTACCTTAGCGGCAATATAAAAAAAATTTAAATACAAGTTACAACTTGTAGGTACTCGAGTATTTCCTCCAACCTCGGTTGTAATTCCTTTAGCAGTCTTATAACTCAATCAATATAATTTATTCGTAGCCGTGGGATTTTCTAGTTTTTCCGTGCCATTGATTGCTATAGCTAGGCAAGTTGCGACAGCATTGTAAACTTACTGTATTTTGCAAGAAAAATACGATAAACATGATTTGTTATCATTTCAGAGTGCATTCGACCAAACGAGGGAAAAAAGCCAAGTGCGAGTTCGACTTGCGGTCAAAGAGTTCCATATCAAAAACTGCAAAAAACACTTAGAATATACCTAGCAACAGTTTGTTAATTTGTCTGTAGATTTTTAACATTTTGCATTCGAACATTTCTCTGCACGCATTTTTTTTCCTCTGTTGATGTAAGGGCGACTAAGGAAATAACAACTTGTCACTATACTCTGTCGGTTTAGGTAATTAAATTAAATTAAACAAATTTTATGTCAGATTTGACAGGTTTAGAACGTTTTTATTTTACTACTCAACTTTTTTCGGATTTTCAAAAAGTTTACCAAAGGAATCTTACGTAATATTTATTGATCTGATGAACGTTAGTGTTCTAATTCCGATTGTTTCTGGTATTAGATAAATTTAGGCACCAACAATTTTTTTTATAGTTTCCATCCTTTGCTAAACTTTTTGAATATCCGAAAAAAGTTGAGTAGTAAAATAAAAACGTTCTAAACCTGTCAAATCTGACAGAAAGTTTGTTTACTTTAAATTAAGTACCTAAACCGACAGAGTATAAGTATTATACATGCCAACAAAAAACCTAAAAAAATGCTGCAAGTGGCCTTGAAACGTGAAATAGTCAAGATTTTGTCTAAGTAGCGAGTGCGCTCTGCCTACCCTATTTGGGAATATAGGCGGAATGTACCTATGTAAGTATGTTCATTCAAATAATAAAGTATTTTTTTTAGTGAGCCAACTTCGTATTGAAATTACTAAGTAATAATAAATTGTTACGGTTTGTTGCTTAATTTTAGCTTATGCTTTGATTAGTTTTTAATTACATACATTAATAAAATTAAAATAATTACAATTGTGCGTCATTGGTAATCAATAGAATTATATTTACAAGTAAATTATAGAAATAATTTCCGCAATTTGAAAACTTTAGGTTCGTTTGTTTGATTACTTAAAAACTCAATTTTTAATTTTTGTTTCCCTAAGTGAGCCTCGAACACAGATAGGTAGTTTGCGAAACTCTGGCCTTTAGGATATCTATACATACTTCTTGAAACATCTCTTCTTATTCTCTACTAGCTTTCCGCCCGCGGCTTCGCCCGCGTGGAACTCGGTTATATTGCGACATAAAGCACAACTATAAGAAAACTTCTCGTTTCAAACGACACACAGCGCCATCGATCTATCATCTATCGAGAGATCATCGATCGATATCGATTTATCAAGCAAACTATATTTTTGATTTCCCTCGGGAATATCAATTGCTTCTGGGATAAAAAAAGTACCCTATTATTTAATCCGGACTTCTATCTTTACGTCTGCAAAATTTCAAAGCAATCGGTTCAGAAGTTACTTCGTGAAAGCGGAACAAACAAACAAACAAACTCACTTTCTGATTTACAATATTAGTAAGGATGTAGAGTCGGCTTAGGACACCTCTCCAAATCTTCTGTAGATGTCGCAATTTAACCTGCCTTATCTGATTTAACCTTCTTTTAGGCTAGAAACTTGTCACTATTGTACCTTTAACTTAAATACATAACATACTTCACAGTTGTATTCGAAAATGGGGTAGGCAGACAAAGAAAACGTGACATAGTGAAAACTTTGACTATTTCGCGTTTCACAGCTACTTTTACCACAACTAACTTTAAATCTAATCATTATGCTACATGTGGATATGAAACGTGAAATAGTCATGGTTTTTTGTAAGTACCTAATTTGTTTAGTTGTAAGGTAAACGTCCCTGTCCTTGACACTGACCCAATACTTGGCACTTGCAACCTTATGTCATAGTAAGACAGGTGACAGATGGGTGTCATCTACTGGGCGTTGAGGCGTCGAGCATTGGTACTTTTACCTTATTTTGTTCATTTTTGTGTGTTTTAGGAATGGAAACATGATGTATGTCTATATCACTTACTAGCGACCGCCCGCGACTTCGTCCGCGTAGATTTCGGTTTTTACTGGGAGAATTTCCGAATTAAGTATTTAGTTTTGGTTGAAAGTGATCCAAACATCCATCCATACTCACAAACTTTCACATTTATAATAATACTAGCTTTCCGCCCGCGGCTTCGCCCGCGTGGAATTCGGTTATATTGCGGTGTAAAGCGAACATTCCCTCAGGAACATTACTTTTTCCGGAATAAAAACCCTATTATTTAATCCGGACTTCTATCTTTACGTCTGCAAAATTTCAAAGCAATCGGTTCAGTAGTTACGGCGTGAAAGCGGAACAAACAAACAAACAAACTCACTTTCCGATTTATAATTAGTAAGGATAAGGATTTATTATAGTAGGATATTAGTAGGATGAAGTGAATACAAGTCGTGCAAATTATATTGATCTTAGCCGCCATTTTTCCTGGGTTATAATCGTGTCTATTAATTCAGCCTCTAAGCGCCTGACTCTGTTATGTCAAGGGCGCCCGGCGCCCGCGCCTGTGGCGCCGCGACGCCAAATGACGTAACCGCCGTGCTTAGCACATTCGCTGTCTTGAAATCTCAGCGGAAAACATACAGGTATAGTCACAAACCAGGATTGTTGAGCCACTTGCCACTCTTCGCAATTTAGACGTGTAATCAATGACCGATGTGATCGACTAGATGTCAGCTATTGGATTAGTATTTCACGACCAAGTTACAAACATAGGTACATGGCTCAACAATCCCTTTTCGCGATTGTACCTACATACAGATCCTTACTAATATTATAAGTAAGAAAGTGAGTTTGTTTGTTTGTTTGTTCCGCTTTCACGCCGTAACTACTGAACCGATTGCTTTGAAATTTTGCAGACATAAAGAAAGAAGTCCGGATTAAATAATAGGGTACTTTTTATCCCGGAAAAATTGATGTTCCCGAGGGAAAACAAAAATATAGTTTGCTTGATAGATCGATATCAATCGATGATAGATCGCTATCGATCGATGATCGATCGATAGATGATAGATCGATGGCGCTGTGTGTCGTTTGAAACGAGAAGTTTTCTTATAGTTGTGCTTTATACCGCAATATAACCGAGTTCCACGCAGGCGAAGCCGCGGGCGGAAAGCTAGTAGATAATAAATTCACAAAAGGATCAAAAAGGTCTCAATTACATACTTAAGTAAATGATAATGTCAAAATAAAAATAACGACTTCGTTTGCGAATTAGCGCGATATTACATGGAAACTGAGACAGCGCCTCCAAGCGGCACGTTTGCACAACTGCCACTATCGACACGTCTTCATACATTCTTGCATTAATTCGCAAACGAAATCGTTATCGTATCCATGATTGTTTTGATTACACTAGACGCTCTGAAATCAATCAAGTACTTTACCTTTCATGCCTACGCTCAGTGGCCGCTCTAGGGATGTCAATTATTGCGTATCCACATAAAACTGTCATGCGGCACTTGTACCTAGTTGCTCGATTTATTGTTGAGAAGATTTTTAGGCGACAGGCTAGCAACCTATCTCTATTATACCCGCCAACTAAAAACCTAAAAATATGCTAGGTGTGGCCACGAAACGTGGAATTGTCCCGGTTTTGTCTAACTAAGCAACGTTTTGTGTGCTCTGCTGGGCAACGAACAAGCGCGTATGTGGTATTTATATTTAACTTACCTATAGCTGAAACAGTTTTAGAATCTGAGAAATTGCAAATTACGTTAATGGGCCGGTAATACCTGCGTTTACCTTAGCAGTTTGTGTACAAAAAGTTTGTATTCAATTAAGTATTAGGATAGTAAATAAAAGAATAATTACTATACAAATGTGCTTTATTTTTACAATAAGTTAGAATGTACAGTTACAATAAATAAAATAATAAATTACCTTAACATAATCTTAATCTATACTATCTATAGCAATATCTAAAGGCATATTAAGAAGAAATCTTTTAAGGCTGATTCAACCAAACCAGAATATAATTACTTTTACCGTCTTTTAAACAAAAAAAAAATTACTCGAGAGTAAAAAGTGACTTATCCCAAGACATTTATTTCCCGTTTGGTTGAATGCGCCCTCAGTTTGGTAACAGGAATATTTTTCACAGAAAAAACATACATTTCCAAGTTATATTGAAAGATACTTGCAGATACATTTTCTTTGTAACTGATATATGACTACAGAATCTACACAGGCACAGCGCAGATGACAGACTATTCGTGCGATCGAGTCGGCGGCGCACAAAAAGTCTGCGTGGATTGTATGCATTGTGCGCCGGACTTTTGCGCGTCGTATGCGTTACTGCATGTAATTCCATAGGTTCTAATTTCACAGACTAAAAAGTCCGTCGCGGATAGTCTGTCGCCTGCGCAGGGCCTTAAGGTTGAAGTTCCCTCCGGA
>BHDV01020954.1:0-94422 GCA_005406045.1 Adoxophyes honmai
GCCGTGCCCCCCGACCCCCGATACGAGCCAGGTTTAAACTAATTTGCAATATTTTCTTCATTTCTATTTCGTAAGGTGGGGCTCGAAGCAATGTTGACACGATCTTAAACTGTGAAATCCTGTATCTGTATAATAATAATTAAAATCTGGAACATCTTAAAAACCGATGATGATTGAAGGAAGGAAACAAATGTCAATTGCAACTGTAAAGCCAATGTGGAATTGTTTGTGGAACTCGTTTAAATTTTATTTTAGATGGTATTTGAATCTAGATAAATAAACATTAAAACACTCCCGATTTTTTATGAAACTCGCCTCATAGGCTCATTTCGTACACCTTAATAATGTATCCTTCTTCTTTTCAGGTATAGGTCCCTTCGAAAACGCGTGCACGGACTATGTTATAGTCCAGGATGCGAACGGCGATTCTCTGTTGTCGTCGTGTGAGCAGGTGGAACTGCCTCTCCGCCTGTCCTCAATCACGGAGACGGTGGAGGTGGTGGTGGAAGCGAGGTCCACTGGGGCCTTCCCCAAGAGGGGGGTGTTGTTTCATTATAAGAGTAAGTGTGAGATGGGGATCCCCTTGGAATGCATAATTTTATTTAGACTATTATCGTTTCGCATAATTGATTTGGCATAATTAATTTTGGCATAACAGTACTTTCGCATAATCATACTTTGGCCTAATACTTTTTTGGCATACTACGCTAATAGCATAATTTCATTTGGACTGATTTGTATTGGCCGAATACACATTACGCATACTATTGTTTGGGCTAATAATTATTTGGTATAAATGTCTTTATGCATAATTAAAAAACTTAGTTTCGTTGTTACCATGTATTTACTATTATTAGGTTAGGTTAGGTTAGTATGAAATCCAGGCGCGAAGCGCCTAAACATCGCGGATTAGTTCGCGGACCATCATCGACATCGATTTAGTTCCTAAATAATACATAAGTATGGATACCATTGGTATGAATAGCAATAATTACTACGAGCCATTGGCACAAAACTTTACTATTTTTTGGCATAATACTGTTATGCATATTGATATGATGCCATTTGATTATTATGCCTTTTTATGCTTATGCTTATAGACATTAGTCTTGATGACAATTACGCTTCCTGTATTTATGCTTTTTAATGTTATGCGTTAAAAAATATGCGTAATGATGATTATGCAAAAAACAATTTCGGCGAAAAGTGTTATGCGAAACAATATTAGTCTAAAAAACTTTATGCCTTCCAATAGAGAACCTGTGAGATGGCCAGTTTGCGTTTAGGAGACAGTGAGTCATTGACTCTTGACCAATGAAGGTAGATTTTTTTAAACAGACCAATCACGATGGCTTAATCTTGAAGACTCACTGTCTTTTTAAGGCGCTGCGCAGACGACAGTGTTTTGTACGATCGAGTCTGTGGAGCAATAAATTGTCTGAATGGCACGCTGACATTTCCACGAAACTCTGAATGGAAATTCCTGGAAGCTGTCATCGCGCCATTCAGGCAATTTATGGCTGCGCAGACTCGATCGCACAAAACTCTGACGTCTGCGCTGCGCCTAACGCGAATGTACTATAGTAATTGTAAGAGCTCTACCCGACAGAACCCCTGTGCGACATTTCACTAGAGTAGGTATAATGTAAGCATTTATAAAAGACAGAATATATTATGTAAAAATCGCGGCTCAAAGTATTTGAAAAAAAAAAACTACAAAAAAAGGCTCACTTACGTAGTTTCAATGGTCATAGCTATAGCTGATAATTAAGGTCAAATTGTTAAAAACAACTATTCGGTAAATATTTGGGCGTTTGAACCGCTGTCATTATTCTGAACACTTTTTTTATCAGTTACTGTTAGAAATGTGTCTAGTCTAGTATGTACCTATTTGCAAGACATAAATACTATATGACACACTTATTGTAACAATTTCTAAATAAATCTAATAAAAAAAGTGTTGAGAATAATGACAGCGGTTCAGACGCCCAAATATTTACCCTATTCCTATTTTTAAGATCACACTGCCATCTAGCTGCACAACACCAAAGCATTCAACTTTCCTAAGAACAGCGCCATCTATTATGAACTCTTGCAGGTATAGGTTGCGTGACGCTGCCAGCGCCATCTGAGGGCTACCTCGTGTACCGCAACGAGGACGTGGCTCACTACATGTGCAACGTCCAGCACGTTTTCGTGGACACGCGGCAGAGGGCGCGCTTCATATGGTGCTACGATGACAACAGATGGAACGACAGTGTGCCTTTGTGTGTCGGTGAGTATTAAAAAAAGTTTTACGAAAACTTTGTTGATTATGTACAAATAATATTTTAACATTTTTAGCCATGTTTTCAAATCTTGCTCGTTTTGTTAACAAGTAACAAAAGTTCGGGCTGCAGTTACCTACTTGCAATTTTTATTTTATTTATAATGGTTGAAGTAAGTAAGTATAGTAAAAGTTTTAGACAATTTTTAAAACCTTAGAAACCAGACTATGGACAGACAAAGTCTCACTTAACGGCTTTATCACTTTATTCACTACTGTATTGAATTACCATTTACATATTTTGTTATTAACTTTAATGTTTATTTAATTAACTTGTCATTTTTATTGATATTGTAATTAGTTGGTATTATGAACAAGACTGCTATTCAATGGGCATCGAAAAAAAAAAGTACATATTCATTCTACTTTCCGAATTTAGATTTTTTTTGTTTTTCCTATTCAGAACCACTCACACTATCGACGTATGATAAAAAAAACCTACACAAATTTTCTCATAGACTGTTTAGGCATTAGGCATAGTAAGTGGGTCGCTTAACTGTTAAGCGTAGACATTTGCCAAATTAAAAAAAAATGCCCCAATACAGTCACGGTAACAACACCTACTCAAAAAACTATGGCAACAGGCTATCAATTTGTCACTATAAGGTATACCTGCTAACTCAAACATACATACATACATATTCTCACGCCTGTAATCCCAAGAGGGGTAGGCAGAGCACATGAATTAAAAAATCCAGTCCCACGTTTTGCAATGTCAGGGTAACCAGATGGTTAAACGTGATATTGCAGTGACAGGTCGCTAGCCCATCGCCCACAATACACTAACCCTTTCCCAGAGTCGACTCTTACGACACCCACGGGAAGAAAAAAGGGGAGGTGCTATTCTAACCCGGCACCACACGGGGTAACTCAAAACCTAATAAATATGCTACAAGTGGCCACAATGCGTGAAATAATCATGATTTTGTCTATGTAGCGTTTCGTGTGCTCGGCCTACTACAATTGGGAATCATGCGAATAATCACGTACTTAGGGCTATATTTCACCGGGACACCACGACGGCGCAACCAGTCGTCGCTGCCAACAAAATGTATGATATGGTTGCGCAACCAACGTACACCAGGTGAGTAACTCCCTATAGAGCTGTATACATTTTGTTGGTAGCCGACGACTGGTTGCGCCGCCGTGGTGTCCCGGTGAAATATAGCCCTTAGAGGTACTTGATCGTTGGCTTTACTCGTGGTTTAAAAATAAACCTGCCAAGTGCGAGTCGGACTCGCGCACGAAGGGTTCCGTACCAAAAACTGCAAAAATTCAGAATTTTTGTATGAGAGGGGCTAATATTAATTTTATTTTTATTCAATTATTTATTTTTAAAGTAAATATTTAATTAAACATTCTGTGAGCATTTCAAGTATTTAGCTGTTACAATTATTTAAATAGACCCAAAACAGCAAAAAAACAAACTGGAAAAATATAGGTTTTTTGTATGGGAGCCCCCCTTAAATACTAATTTTATTTTATTTTAATTATTTCCTTTTTAAGTAAATAATTAATTAAATATTCTGTGAGCATTTCAAGTATTTACCTGTTACAGTTATTTAAATAGATCCAAAATAATAAAAAAACACGTTTTTTGTATGGGAGCCCCCCTTAAATACTAATTTTATTTTGTTTTAATTATTTCCATTTAAAGAAAATATTTAATTAAATATTCTGTGAGCATTTCAAGTATTTACCTGTTACAGTTATTTAAATAGATCCAAAATAGCAAAAAAAAACACGTTTTTTGTATGGGAGCCCCCCTTAATTATTATAATTATTTTAATTTTAGTATTTGTTGTTATAGCGGCAACAGAAATACATCATTTGTGAAAATTTCAACTCTCTAGCTCTCATGGTTCGTGAGATACAGCCTGGTGACAGACAGACGGACGGACGGACGGACGGACAGACGGACAGACAGCGAAGTCTCAGTAATAGGGTCCCGTTTTTACCCTTTGGGTACGGAACCCTAAAAACTCTTACAAGAATGTCTCGATGTTTTCACAGGTGCGAAGTAGGTATAGGTAGGTGCCTTGCCATATAAAGATTAACACACGTGTTGTTCGTGATTGATTTGTAAATATACCTACTTACATTTACATATCAATCATACAATATACGGATGATGTTATGAGTGAGTAATTAAACACTTTATTTATACTTATACCTACAAAAATAAATTAAAATTTTCTATTTAATATTCTACCATTTATCAAAAAAATGCTGAAATCCAGTTTCAGTTCGTGTTATTTTCGTACTTCTTATGCTTTATTTTTTTATTAAATTGGCTCACTCTTACGTTTAAACTCTTTGTTTTGACATAGACAGTTCAATACATTATAGGCAGGCAGAGACAACAGAGCATTATTCGCTTTTGTATTCTGACATTTCTCGCTTCATTCACATTGATCCTTCTACATTCTACATACTCGACGGTTTCGGGTACTTCTAATTTGGTTTCTCTTCAGAAAATCACTGATTTGGTCAAGATTCGTACTTCGAGGGCCCTCGCCCGACTAGCCCACACTTTTTAAATTTGCTTGCTCACCCTTGTTTCATTAACTCTCCAAATTTATAGCTCTGTTCTAGAAATGGCATTAGTGTCTAATGCATAGTCCAATTATGTAAGCAAGTGAGTCATTTTTAAAACCTGTGAATCAAACATTAATTTTTCTTTTGTTTATACTTAATATTACATTATCAATGGACTATGGTCTCATTATGAGTTGGTATGCATTATTCACATGCTGCGTGAATCATATAAATATAATATAAATATAAATATCTCTGGACAATTTTTACACCAATCATCTAGTCCCAAAGTAGGCAATTTAATGCCTGTGTTATGGGTACTAGACAACGGATAAACATACTTATATATAGATAAACATCCAAGACTCGAAAGCAAACATTCGTATTCATCATACAAACATCTGCCCTGACCGGGGATCGAACCCGGGACCTTAAGCGTCACAGTCAGGTTCTCTAACCGCTGGGCTATCCGGCCGTCATATATGGTAAATAATGCGTAAATAAAAATAGGCTCTACCAACTCGTCAGCAACTCTATTTCTTACTAAAGCCAATTAATTAAGCGAAAAATAAAAACCACAAGCGCCAGTTTATTTAACCTGTTAGTATATTGTTGTGTACAAGTTTTGCAATTATCTACAGTTTTTCATTGTATTCAAACAAAGGGATGCAAACCCATACAATATCCTTTGTGTAAGTATGTAGTTACAATTACTCGTTAATGTAATGACCAGTGAAACAAAGAACAGCTATTACCCTGTTTATTGCCACTAAACTCCCCGCCTATAAAACAAAAGGAAATTGATATCAATTATGTACCTACATATCAAAAGTTTCAGAGTTTCACGTATAAAACTTGATAGAGCAGTATTTTTCTTCTAAGTCGTAAACTGCACGTCCGAAATGATCAAACGGACGTCAATAACAACAAAAATACTTTTCATAAAAACTTCTTTGATGTTTATTCACATTCGTACTTCATCGAGAAAGCACATGCGCACTAGAAAATCACCCCACTCTTTCGCTCACCACAAATTAAGAACAAAAGACTGCGACAAATGCATTTCTATCGCTCGCACTGCGATTATTAGTATCAACCTCTTTATCAAATAAAAACAAACTTTAAGCCTTTAGTATAAAGTTGGATTCTTGTTAGGAGTGCCGGTTATTTTCATCATCCATTATAGGGCTTCTTCAGTCGCGTTTTCGTAAATACGGGAGTTCATTCGTCGCGCGCTCGTCGTCGAGTCAGTTCGAATTTCGAATCTAGCTGTCGCGCGTCGCCGGAACACGTGCAAGAAGTGAGTTTCTTAAAATTATTTACGTGATTCTAAAAATATTTTAGTGTTTCATCCACGCGGTTTTACCGGTAAAATAATTAATTCAGTGGTTAAATAGTGTAATTTTATGCAATTTCGAGTGGTTTCATTCATGGATTTTTCACAACACGTGTTTTGAACGGGTGAAATGCGTTTTCGAAACGATTTGTGCTCGTTAGGAAGCGATTTTATTACAAATATCAAGGTCTAAGCTAAGTATAGTTTCGCATGTGGCGGGCTCATTAACGCATATCAGTGTACATTTATAACACAGGGCAATTAACAGAGTTTTGCATTAACGTGTTTACGGTCAAATAATTCTATTATTTAGGTAATTTGATAAACTCTGACTTTGACGTGAGGACAGCGGGTCGCATTGTGATGTGACTATCTCTGTTGGCGCTGTAGTAACGAAAATTAATGATTTGTGTGGCGTGTTTGATACGAAATTATGCGGGCTATTGTATCACTTATCTGTACGTGATAACTGAAGTTGCTAAGGACACAATCGGTATTGTACTGACGAATCATTATTTATCATTTTTCATTCTCATATCTTTAATATTATTAACATTTTTATCACATTAGATTCAGTGTAGAGCGGGAAACGTTTTAATATAAAGAATTTCGGTGCGTTCTTCGATCCCACGGGATCGAAACCTTTTTCCGCGATGAAATGTATCTCACGAATTATTTATGAACATAAACTATGAAGCTAATAAATTTCTGACTATTTCAACAGTTCCGGCGTAAAAAAACAAACAAAAGTACGCTTAAGCAAACAAATATGGAATTCCCGATTGTTTCGTTGTAGTCTTATCAAACAATGGTTATAAATTATAATGGTCTTTGTTAATATATTTGTTCCACTTTTTCAAGATACATTTGTACATTACCAACGACCTACCTAACAAGGAAATCAAGTTTATGGCTACATACATTATTTTATAGCATTAGCAAAAACCCGTACTTACAGGAAAAGTTTTTAATATAATGTACCTATATTTTTAAGACACGTGGGATAGCCATGTTTTATCTATGTAACTTTTCGCGTGGTCTGACTACCCTATTGGGTATACGGGCATGATTTGTTGGATGTGTGTGTATGACTATATTGCACTTTCTCACAAAGATAATTAAAAAAAGCTTCAGACTGCTTTGGTGCTCCTTTTTTCTTAATCTAAAAGTAAACTAAAAGGAAATTAATAATTGAAATACTAATTTAAGTCTACTCAATTCTGTCAATTAAAAATAAATTATTTCGGATACAGCAAATTATAGTAGGAGACGATTTCACAGCGTCAAGTGATTTTGCGGCGAGATACTAATCTGCCCACAAAACATAATTTTAGCTGAAATTGAATTTCGACTAAGAAGTTTCCCCTTTAAGCCTTTAAAGATTTAGGTATCGAAAGGAGGGATATTATAATATAACTTTAATTAAAGTTAAAAGTGTGCAGCATGTCTCAATGGTTGAATCTCAAATCTAGTTCACATTCTGGTTGCCTTATAGTTAACAAGTCAGATCGATTATGAGTGCAGTTTTAGGCTTAGAAGCATTTAAATTCTGATCTAACATGAAAATAGCACATGAAAATAGTTGTACTCTACTTTATTTCACTTTCTACGATCTTGACTTTCCCCTCTCGCTTCAGCCACATTCATAAATCTCTTTATTGCGGGTACTCTGACCTGACCTTTTTAACCGACTTCAAAAAGGAGGAGGTTCTCAATTCGACCTAATTTTTTTTTTTTTTTTTTTTTTTTTTTTTTTTTTTTATTTTTTGTGTGTATGTTACTCGATAACTCGAAAACCCGTGGACCGATTTTCAAAATTTTTTTTTTAATCGAAAGGGTATAACTCGAAATTGGTCCCATTTGCACGACACCAGGATCTGATGGTGGAATCTTGGAGAAATCGAGGGAACTCTTCAAATTTTATATGGAGATGTACGGCGTTTTCGGTAATTTGTTGATGAAGTCAAGATTTTACATTCAGTAAACAGAATACTTTCAAAATATTGCTAACTAGTTGTGCCCGCGACTCCGTCCGCGTGGAATAGTGACAAATTTCCCCCGTTTTTCCTACATTTTCCACTGTTTCTTCGGTCCTATTGGTCGCAGCGTGATGTTATATAGCTTAAAGCCTTCCTTGATAAATGGTCTATCCAACACAAAAAATATTTTTCAATTCGCACCAGTAGTTTCTGAGATTAGCGCGTTCAAACAAACAAACAAACTCTTCAGCTTTATTATATTAGTATAGATTTGAAGTCGGTTTTTTTTTGTTTAAAATTATTCCAAAACATTCTTAATTTGGTCACAGAACGTCCATCTAGGCCTGCCGCTCCTATCCTCACTTCAAAATCTATTTTGTAAATTTAATTTTATCCATCCTCTACGTGACCAAACCAACTTACACATTTCTCTATCTAGACATCTAGACACTAGTCTTGTAAACATCTAAAAAAAATATTAAAATCCAAATGTCTTGAAGACCTATGCCTAATATTGGTCAGACTTTGTTCATATCTAGCTGGGAAATTTCACAAATAGGCTTTTGAATGAGAGACTTAACAAAATAACGTTGACGTCAAAATGATAACTTTTTGCGTCGGAGGTTTAAAAAAATCCTTATATTTATATTTCTATCTGCCTGGAAAACTTATTTCAAAAGCAGGTGCACCGATGTAATGTGTCGGTTTCTTCGCCAGTTTCCCTTCACAGAAAAGCTAATAAATAACCACTAACTTTGCTCATAAATTAACGAAAAGCTCAGGGGTGTAGGCCAGGATTCAAATCCACTTTCCTCTGCTTGACATCATCTTTAACTCAAATAACACTTTAGATCGACTGTTGAAAGAAGAGAAGAGAGCATTTTTCGACATTCATGCCATTATTGTTATTTCCTATTCGCGATTCCACACATTGTTGATACCACACAATCGTCATTCCGTACATGACTATTCTCACAGTCATTACCACTTTTCTAATAAGTATGTACAATGTGACATCAAAAATGGTGACATAATATCCGTGTTTCGTAATTAGCTAATGCTGAATCATGGGATGCACTAACAATTTTTTTTATTAGTCTCATTAAATTAGAGGTTAAATCTTTACATTGAAGTCATGATTTCGATTCACCTTAATAGTATCAATATCCTAAACTTTATCAGACTGTTCTAACAATTAGAAGTAATGCAACATTAACTGAATAAGGAACGCTAGTTTTGTATCACCTATTTGATTTCACTCTGTAATACAATCTTACGTCTACCTATTCGCAGTTCTAAGAATAGCTAACGTGAGGTAAGTCGATTGTGGTAATATTACACGGAATCGCAAATAGGATTAAACAATAACGGCAAAAGTGTGGAACATATCGAAAGGATACATAAATGTCACGCCTGAATTCACGAACATGCTAGGCACAGCGTACTTACAAAAGTTACATCGTCAAAACCATGGCTGTTAGATGATTGGTTGGTCCAACGCATATCTAATCTGATTTCCTTAGTCGGCTCTTTCAAAATCCATAGAAGGAATGGAGAAGTGTAATTCTTAACCCGACACCACATCATACGGGGTGGGGGAAAGGGGTGACATCTCCAATTTTAATTAACACCCCGTTTTAAATATTTTTTTAAGTCAAAAGTTTAGAGCGGACGATTCGAAGTGTTCCAGCCGCCCTCAGTTGCGTCTCGCGGGCTGTTGAATAAAATATCTCAAATGAAAGTGAGACCTACAGTCACTCAGGCGAGTTCTGAATTAATGGTAATGAGTACTCAATGTCAGGGACCTTACGGACTCGTAGTAATCCTAAAACATGTAGCCTAGAACAGTTTTCATCAATTAATTTTAATGCAACTACGATTCGCTGCGGCTTTGCGTGATTTGCTCCAGTATTTATGCATTTTGATTAGATTAAAATATCTACTAGCGTAAAAGCGAAAGTACATGTTGTTCAACAAGAATCAGCTGGCTTAGGTGGTAGTGGTATGGATGTAGATTTGTCGGTAGTTCTTGACATGAGCTCAAGGATGTGCTAGGTTTACGCGTCGATGGTACAATTTCGTGGTAAACACATGCGTATTTTTATACGGGCTATGCAACAAAGTAAGAGTGACAATTGTCACGATCGTCAAATACGACCAATGGTCAACCATAGAATGCAATCTTGGGAGAAAGATAATTTACGCGGGCAAAGTCGCGGGATAATACTGGTGTGTTATAAATATAAACCTTTTGGGAAAACTGACCCAATTATTGCGGAAATTGCGTCAAAATCCATATAGAAGAAGAGACTTTGTTTTACAGTCGAGTTCATAAATATATGAGCAGACAAATGCCAAATATGTAAACTTTTGCACCTTATTGTCAATGTCATAAAGGTGTACAGATATTTTTGAACCCTCAGTTTTGCTTATACTATATTAATGAACTCGACTGTACAATGTAGAGAAGACTTGGAATAAACACCTTTCTGTTACAAATGACACGGCACGTAACATTACCGTCAGTTAGACGAGTGTTAAATGATTTGTAACGATTCCTCGACGTCAAGGAACTCTGCGCACGACGAACTGATCATCACACATACACATACATCATCATTTTCCCAGATAGGAGAGTACACGACACATAACAAGGAGGTTCGCGGACTAAATTGACGGAGTTTACTATGTAAATGCTTCTCAGCAGATCTCTATGATCTATCTGTCAGGCACGGATCTTTTAGAAAGAGACATACTCTCCACTTGTATCTGCATGGGAGATATCTAGTTTAGAATAACACGTCTCCATTTCATACATGTATGTAATAAGAAGCGTCCAAGGAAAATGGGATCAGGTGTATTGTAGGCTAGCGTATTGTAACCTGTATCTATTACATTTCTTCTATCTCAATTAAATCCTGACTCTATTTTGCCTACTGGTCAGTTAGCTAAAGCTGGCACGTAAAACAGACGTACGGATTGGGTTTGTGTAGTATCTGTGAACGTATCATGAAGTCTGCCCGATTTGAACAAAATTATAAATTTTAAACATACTGTTTAGTGAAATTGCTCAAGTGTGAGTACTGTGAACGTGCCAGCTTTAGTTAACTGACCTATAGCAACTTTTTGATCAATGTTCAACCCTAAAATGATACTAATAATTCGGCTACGAAATAATGTTACTGTAGGGAATGCAGGCGTGATGTAAAACCTAAAAATTATGAAACGTGAAATGGTCGTGGTTTTCTCTATGTAACATGTCTTATCTTCTGCCTACCCTACTCGTCAAATATTAAGTTAAGATAGGTAGGGTACATGACATCGCATTTTTATTTCCAAACATAGGAAAAAAGATCCTTGGCAAGGCAGTTGTACAGTCACCAGCATTAATATCTGCCACGACGGAGCGTGCAAAAATATCTGACACGTCCTACTGTCCCTGGTAATAGAGTCGTATATGATTTTTTTGCAGCCTTATTGTATCAGATATTGGTCTTGGTGACTGTACAGCTTTAAACGGTAAAAAGGGCAACAACTGTATACTATCCAGTTTAAAACTGGCGCTTTATGCTAAGCGTCCACTTGTCGGTATCGTACGCATCGGACGTATACGTATCGCACGCAACGGATTGTAGTATTCTTTGTATAGAAACTCATACAAGTGCGTCCACCTGTCCGCATCGTACGCATCGCATTTCGCCATACATTGATTGAATCCGATGCGTGCGATGCGGACCTGTGGACGCTTAGCTTTAAGCACTATCGAATCTCCAAGCTTATCTTTACTCTTAATTCTTCATTAATCTTCAATCTCGCAACAAATCCCATTCCCAGTCAACTAATTAATATTTTTCAAGTCCCGTAATCTCCCGCGTTGGCGGGAAACTTTGTTTATCGACAAAACGTTGGCAACTTTGTTTTTATCCTTTGGCAGTTCTTTCCTTTCTCATTTTAGAGGATTTAGCCGCAAGGCGGGAAGTAGAGTTTTTGCTGTTTCGCCTTTTTGTTTACTTCGTTCAACTGGTATAAGTACTGCTTGGTTATTTAACATAGTTTTTAGCTATTTTTGCATATGCCTTTATAAGGAGATTGGTGTTGAAAATAAGCAGTAATTCAAAGAATTTTAATAATGTGTGAAGAAAACTATATGTATTGAAATTAAACGGATACACTCACTTTTTCATATCGAGATTAGCTCGACATGTTAAGGACCAATTCGTGGCCCATTATCGGGAGTAACGCGCCACGGCAGCGGATAGACTGGCACTTGCAGCACGACTGCTTGCGGTTGCTTGTTGTGTCAACGGCATGTATAACCGCGACATCGTGGTCCCGATGATAAGTCACAAATTGTCCGGAAACATGTCGAGCTCATCTAATATAAGTTTCTTTTACAGCACTGACCTATATTTTCTTATCGGCTTGTTTTTAATTTAAACTTCTTACTATCGTCTTTCCAAACTATCACTTCACTCGTACCATATCTTTAACCCCTACCACTAAAACTCGATCTAGTCCCGCCTCGTCTATACACAGGGTGTTGTACGACGCGATAATTAAACTCGTCGAGTTCGTGCAATCGCTTTACGATCCGGTAGTGTGCGGTCTGGCCGAAGGGAGCCGCTTTACGGCCGGCTAGGGTTGGCGATTCTGGATTTAAAATTTACTTTTTGTAGCCTGTTTTACCGCACACTGGTTTTATGGCTAATAAAACTTGGGCTTAACTCGCTGTCATTTTTTTTGCATTCGTTGCGGAAGTTCTCATAATGCCTGTATTGGTTTAGTCACCAGTGTGAAGCGAGATGTCGACGTTTAAAGGCGAGATCGGAAGAGACATTTTTTCGGAATTGAATACATGGTAGAGACCAACAAATTTTGCTGTTAAGTCAAAATGAGATAACCATCCCTTATCCCATTCGCCATTCAAATGTCGAGGCAAGTTCTCATTCGAATGAACGTTTATTATTACTATTGAATATACTATTCGAGGAGAAAAGTAACCCCCTAGTAATGAAACATTGTATGGGTGGGGGTCTACTTTTCTCTGCATCTGACTTGACAAAAGTGAACATATCCCTAGAAGGCCCTTTATTTAACTTATACTTTAAAATATGATAAAAGTGTACACGCGCATAAAACATGATTTTAATCTATTTCCTTAGTCGCCCTTTACGACATCAGCGGAAGAAATCCGACATCACACGCATAATTTTGTATTCTTACTTATTTAGCTTTGTACGTCAAATAGTATATCTAGTAGAATAGAAACATTACAAGGAATCATACTACATTATAAAGAATCACAATTCTTGAATTCCCATTCGCTTCGCGTTTCATCTGATAGTGTAAAAGCGACGCGGTAAGCTTGTTATAACAAATTCGCGACGTAACATAATGAGATTTAATTTAATTTCAGCATATTTCATTATCACAAGTTTGGTTGCCATTGTTTCATTCTGATAAACAGCGCGGCGAAATTAATTATAAGACTCATAATAATGATAATGAGAATTCGGTTTGTTATAAATTGTAATCAGTTTTGTAACAAACAAATCCCTGTACCGAATTATTGGGGCAACACTCGTTTGTTTCCGTGTCGATGGGTTTTATTAATTTGCGTTCATTTGTTATTTTAATGTCCAGTAGTAGATTTACATGGTTAACAGTTTTTAGCTTTCGATTAATGTACGCGTATTTATTATCACTAATTAGCATTAACGCGGCATCTTAAATTTAAATTCCCAAATGTGTGCTTCAGATTAAAATTATTGCTATTAGTGACTAGCGATCACACAAATATTGTAAATGTGAAAGTTTGTGAGTGTGTCTGTTTGTTACCTCTTCACGCCCAAATGGCAGGACCAATTTTAATGGAAAAGTACATAGATCCCATGGGGATTGCGATAAAATAACTCTATGTATTAGTCGGAGTTACGGTTAAAATAATAAATTCCTTTACAAACTGATAACGTGATAACTCTCGTCTCGTCTTAAATGGAATTCCTCGACATCGTTCAGCCTAGTCCGTAGCCCTACATCTAGAAGTTGCGGTGGCTGCTGCCAAACGTTCACTTTGCGCCACCGCTTTGTGGCCGCGACTGCTAGTGGTCGACTACTGGTCATCTACCTAATCGGTTGTTTTTTCAAGATAGTACAATGACATTGACTCCTTAAACTTTACAGAACTTGATACGTTTTAACAGAGAAAAACAACCATCAAAACTTCAAATTTAAACCCACAACATTGAACATTAAACTAGCGTGAAACTCACTCATCTCGTAAAATACAGATAAATAAATAAATAAGTTCCGATCGACATGATTCGGGCTAATTCGTAGCCCTTCATCTACGAGCCGCGGCGGCTGCTGCTACCAAACGCACACTGCGATGAGAATGATGGTCTACGAATTACCCCGAATCATGTCGAACTGAAGTCGATTTAAAGCGTATTATACAAGATTAAATTAAATCCACAAGTTTTAAATTGCCAATGAAGTATTAAAACCGCGGCACCCCTACGCGCCCGGGGGTGCCATACGTCACATTAGCCATGGACCCTGTCTGCGCTGAATTACGCCCCTCAAGGGCCGGGGGACAAAAGAAACAGTTAACAATGCATTCTCGGTTAACTCGATTGCTTTATTAAACGGGTTTTGAACACCCTGTGATGTCGAGTCTGAAGAGATTTCCCTTAGAAATCTGGGTCGTGTCTGTCGATGGAAATGAAACTTTTGATCATTTAATATAAATTGTAGAAAATATGCTTAAAAGTATGCTTAGTTGGTTTGGACACATAGAGAGGATGGATGAAAGAAGACTGACAAAACATATCTATACGGGGAATGTGGATGGGTGCAGTGGGAGGGGAAGACATAGACGGACGTTCCGTGACCAAATCGCGGACGTTTTAGAAACAGGCCAGGTCAAGAGTACCCGAAACCGACGAGCATGTATGAGAAGATTGATGAACGTGGATGAAGCTAAAGATGTGTGTCAGGATCGTAGCGAGTGGAACAAAGTAGTCTCTGCCTACCCCTGTGGGAAAGAGGCGTGACGATATGTATGTATGTATGTACAAAATATATATTGAACAATTATGTTGTACGTATACAATTTCTCATTTATATTATTAGTGTGATTACAGAACATGTAAAAAAAGTCATATCGTTAAAAAGAACACCACTTTTTTCACCTTAAATGTTACATTGCTTCCAGTTTATATTTTCCTTAGCATAAAAACACAACAACTACAACGTTACTTAAGACTATTTTATAAGTTGTTTTATTTTTAATCATCATCATCATCATCAGCCTATATACGTCCCACTGCAGGGCACAGGCCTCCTCTCAGTATGAGAGGGCTTGGGCTATAGTTCCCACGCGGGACGCGGGCCCAGTCCGGATTGGGAACTTCACACGCAACGTTGAATTACTTCGTCGCTGTGTGTAGGTTTCCTCACGGTGTTTTCCTTCACCGAATAGCTCGTGATAAATATCAAATTCGATATCGCATATAAATTCCGAAAAATTCAGATGTGCGAGCCCGGGGTTTGAACCCACGACCCTCTGCTTGAGAGGCCACGGGTCGAACCGCTAGGCTACCATGACTTTTAGTTTTAATAATAACAATAAATAAGTTAATTGTTGTTAAGTAAATTTGATGACTCTGGCGCAGACGTGGTCTACGATCGAACACGATCCTTACAATCTCCCATTTACTTACTCAACTTATCTAAAAAAAATACAAAATAAAAACTTACAACCCCCTGGTCATTGTTCAAACCAGTCGAGCCACTACACTTCAAGGACAACCAAAAATGTTGATTTGAATACAGTTTCATACTCAGAGCACCTACTCGGACGTGGGGTAGTTTATATTAGTCTAATGAATACTTAACTGGCAATACTGAAGCCTTGAATGAATTTACCCACCCACTACTAAACCTTTTGTCGAGTAGACAGTTTTGAGTTTCATTAGGCTAGGGTCTGTAATCAGCTAGCTTAAATTAATGTTCTAGTTGCCTAGGAACTAAGCCTAGCTAGAAACTTGCTTAATTATTTGGTTTGCGTATAGTTTAAAGAGCCCTTCTGAGTTACTGGCTAGGGGGAATGATGCACAACCGGGGTACTAGGGGGATTTTAGTTTATGCATGAGGGGTGTTGAGGGGTTATCGATATTGTTAGTGTTTTACATACAACCACACCTAGGTTGATATATGCGCCACCGATGGGACTTTAGTGGGTATGCCTCCGCGAGGAGAGCCCCACGTAACCGTCGCGTTGTCCTCAAGACGTGGCGGTATGCGTGATGCATTTTCCCACCGTCCAAAAAAAAAGGTTTCTAATTTCTATATGCGGTGCAGATCACACGAAACGTTACATAGACAAAATCATGACTAAATCAGATTAGAAAACAGATAAAAGAGGTGTTGCAGTGAGAGGTTGATAGCCTGTCGCCTAAAACATACCTAAATCTATTTCCTTAGTCGCCTCTTTTGTTTCTGGGTCGATATAAATAACGGTAATAGATATGCACTTGAAATATTGACAGTATATATATAAATTGTAGTTGTAAATTTACTTTAAAAGTAAAATAATTACATTAAAATAAATATAGTATTCAAGGAGGGCTTCAATACAGAAAACGAGATTCATCGCAGTTTCTTTGCTGGATATTAATAACGGCAACATGGCATTGAAATATGGTATAAGTTTAAGCTAATTAATGGTAAGGAACCCTTCATGTGCGAGACCGGCTCGCACTTGGCTGGTTTTTTCTTCTGAGGGTGTCACGTCTTAAAAAAACATTTAACCACTGTAAACTCTACATTTTGTTGTGGCTAGCAACAGTGCTCTCGCGCTAAGAAAATTTCCCGCCACCGGCCACACGTTGCCGTGAAAACGTACATTCTAGAACCATTACAGCGAAACGTAAACAGTACAATACACACGTATTTAATACCTGTTTCTATATAAACTGGTCTTATTTGAATATTTTTATGTTCCCCGCGGGGTCGCGCGAAATTGCCTCGGCGGCCCTAAGGGTAGCTCTAACTTAGGGTAGATAAACATTGTTTGTGTTACAGATTTCACGTGAACTTAAGGTGTATGGATAAGCATTGAAATTACCTGCTATTTGGGGTTAAGATTACTCATTATGTTTTCAATTGACCTCAAACAAGTTGAAGTCAAGCTATGTGTGGTATACCTACCTACTATGGACAATCAATAATTATACAACATAACATCAAATCATTACATATGTAAAGCATTACATTGACAAATCACTTTTACAAATGTTTAGGTTTCGAACTAGATAAAAAAGAAAGACAAATTATACCGTAAAATACTGATAGGTTTCTAGCCTGTCGTCTAAAGTATAGCTTAACATATTTCTTTAATTGCCTCCTAAGACATCAGCTGTTGAAATGGAGAGGTGTTTTTTTAATCCAGATACCAGACGGGCATTTATATTCATTATGCTAACTAATGCCAATGTTCTTTTATTCCATTTTAATGTTATTTTTATACATCAAAAACGTTTCAAGCCACGCCAAACAACACCGGAAGTCAATAATAGGATGTTTTACTGGTATTATACCCATCGTAAAGTCAGACATCATTGGTTATGAAAATTTAATGAAACATTGAGGCTTATATTGGGGGAGGACTTTTAATTTAAGCAGCTTAACAGAGAAGCAAGAAATGCATTAAAAACAAACAACATGGTTTGTTATGTATTAATATTAATTAATATCACTGGACAATTTTTACACCAATCACCTAGTCCCAAAGTAGGCAATTTAATGCCTGTGTTATGAGTACTAGACAACGGATAAACATCCAAGACTCAAAAGCAAACATTCGTATTCATCATACAAACATCTGCCCCGACCGGGGATCGACCCCGGGACCTTAAGCTTCACAGTCAGGTTCTCTAACCGCTAGGCTATACGGCCGTCTGTATGATTTTGTAACTTTGTAATACAAGTGAGAGTAATTAAAAATTAAAATAATCTAGTTTCTGTTTCTAATTGAAATAATGAAAATACATATCAGCTTGTGTTAGTAGTCACAAGATGGAGTTGAAACAAGCCATAGATATTAATATTAATGATATATTTACTACACCCTGTATCGTTCTAAAGATCGTAAAAATGGTGACTAATTGGACATTAACATTAACACACGTCTGTATTCCCAAATTGGGTAGGCAGTGCACACGAAACGCTACTTAGACAAAACCATGACAGATTTTAGGTTGCTAGTTGGCAAGTATAATAGTGATAGGTTGCTAGCCTGTGGCCTAAAATATAAGTACTTTAACCAATTTCCTTAGTCGCCTCTCACGACATCCACGGGAGAAATGGAGAGGTAATATTCTAAATCCGACACATTTTCACTAAATTAAAGAAGCGTCAATTAAGAAGTGTAGTTAAAAAATATTCAGGTATAGGCAAATTTCTAGAGCTCTACGCCAACAAAAATATATGTCATCAAACACAATTCGTGTAACTTTTCCATTACTCAACTTAATTTCGTTACCGCAAAGTTTGTATGTTTATGTGCTATTTACGTGAGATGTCAGCCAGCTCCCCACGGAGGCTAGAAGTAAAATATTTCGCCGTCTGTCGCAATGTCAAAGTGACAAGACATATATAAATAAAGGGTAATAATATATTGGTGGCGCACCTGTTCCGCTACCAAATAAATCTTGGGAACCGTGAGAAATAACTCCAAATCAAAATATATAAGTACGAATAAGTATAAATGTGCATGTATACAATTGGGATAAAGTCGCTTGACATTTCCTTAATCATAAACTGAAATAAGGTGAGCAAAATAGTATCTTTCGTGTGTTGAAAGGGTTGGGTCATATGCAAGTGTAAGTAGAGGTTTATAGCCAATGATGAGTAGGAAAAATCTAACGTATTTACTACCAGCTGTTAGTCAAACAAAATCAAGGCCTTCTAAGTGACCAATACTATGTCTACAGGAAAGACATCGCTTGGCCTGTAGTTTGTGTCTCTACTCTAGTGGACATAAAATTATTTATGTGTATGAACGCGGGACTTAATCGCGAATTTTATTTACCTTCTCGACGTTTCGGCCGCGTTACAGCGACCGTGGTCACGAGTTGACTGAAGCAGAGCGCGACGTTTGTTTCGCAGCCCGGGTCCTTCGAACTACCCGCACTTGATTTTTATCAGTAACGGATCCTCGAACTACCCGCGTTTCATCGATATTGTCCACTGTTCCGCTATTACACCGACACATATGAGTGAGAATCGCGAAAGTGTAAAATATTACATAAAGTTATTGGCTTAAAAAGCCCAGTATTATTTGTTTAGACGGGCTAGTAGTTGTGGAGGCGTACTGAATACATTTGATCTTTCCAACTACAATGATTTGCTATAAACCCTTAACTTTTGTAATGCCCACAGAAGATACACGAACTTACACTTGCGATGTAAATGACCCGGCTACGCCAGCCATTATTATCCCAAAAAGTCGCAAAGTCAACTCTAAAATAAAATTTCAACTCTACTCATGGTTTTGAAATACTGACAGAGGTTGTTTCAACAGTGCAGATTAGGTACTTTGGAACATGAAAGTCATGAAACTACCGAAAGAAAAAATACCTGTATATTATTTTTTCTATCAGTATTAATCTAACTGACAGAGTGAACAGTTGTTTTAGTCAGCTTGCCTAGAGAAAGATTTTTCTGTCGGCTTTCGATTCTATTGCCCATTGCTCTGAGGACCTTTAAACGTGCAAATAAAACAACCCGGCCTCACCCGTTGGCTCTCATTAAAAGTTATTAGCTTAAAACTCTTCGCGATTCAATTATTTATTTAGGCCCGTCTAATGAGGACTCCACACGTTGTCCCTTCCAATGACTTAGTGCCTAATCCAAGTGCTCACATTTTAACGAAGGCCATTCTTGCGCCTCGGAAGGGTAAATTAACGGGAGTAGTGAATGTAATTCTTAGGACCGGGGACTTGGCATCTTTCGTCGTCTTGTCAATATAATTGCCACAGGTACTACGTACAGAAGATCCTGAGCATGTTCAGACGTAAAATATTGCTCTCTTTATACCACTGGCTTATATCGAAATAGATGACTCAAGTGTATGTTCTTCGCGTGCCAAAAGGGAGCCAAAAGGGAGAGCGCTCATGTGACGTTACAGTAGGTAGAGAAAAAGTGGAACGCTTGATTTTCATACAAATGCAGGAACTCGCGGTATCTATCCTTACTAATATTATAAGTCAGAAAGTGAGTTTGTTTGTTTGTTCCGCTTTCACGCCGTAACAACTGAACCGATTGCTTTGAAATTTTGCAGACGTAAAGATAGAAGTCCGGATTAAATAATAGGCTACTTTTTATCCCGGAAAAAAATGATGTTCCAGAGGGAAAACAAAAATATTGTTTGCTTGATAGATCGATATCGATCGATGATAGATCGATATCAATCGATAACCGATCGATAGATGATAGATCGATGGCGCTGTGTGTCGTATGAAACGAGAAGTTTTCTTATAATTGTGCTTTATACCGCAATATAACCGAGTTCCACGCGGGCGAAGCCGCGGGCGGAAAGCTAGTTTCAATATAAGTGTACGCTTTCTACCGTAGCTTACGTAGATCTTTCACGGCGGAGCGTACAGTCACGAACCGGGATTGTTGAGCCACTTGCCACTGTTCGCAATTTAGACGTGTAATCAATGACCGATGTGACCGACTAGATGTCAGCTATTGGATTAGTATTACACGACCAAGTTACAAACATAGGTAAGTGGCTCAACAACCCCTGTTCGCGATGGTATCTAAACTGCGGAGTGGACCTCCCCTGACCTTGCCACTCTCAACGCGGCGCTGTGTAGACTAATAAATGCCTCTTTTACACTATTCGCGAAGCTCCTCGGCGAAGTTCCTCGGCAAACTCCGGCGAAGTCCGAAGTGTGACTACACACGCGTTCAACTTCGCGATGAGCTCGTTGAGCCCTTTGACTCGGGCGCAAAAGCGACAGCAAATGGAAGTCGCCCGAGACGAGGCGAAGTTTGACGAGGCAAGCCGAAGTGCTTCTCTACACTATCGTATTCGTCGAACTTCGTTCATCTTCGCAAGTAGTGTGGAGAACGCATGAGATTTCGAATGTCTTTCAGTGTGTTGATATAGCGTTGAGAAGATGACGGTGATCGAAAGGAGCTAGATGTAAGTTTAGTATTAGTATACTCACTACTCACGTTTAAAATGCCTATTCGAGTGTTCGATGACTGTATATTATTCTTTCATCTGCATGAATCCGAGTATACCAAAATGTAAACACATTGCAGAATTCAACGGCGTTTCAGAAGCAACACTTTATCCGAAAACCGATCATCGATCGTCGTATACAGCTGCGAAGCCGAATAAACAATGTTTTGTTCAAAGATATTATGAGCACTCGCCTTTGAAATGTTCCCCATTTACTTTTACGCGGCTAAAGAGGAATGCATAGCGTTTTTACACGATACCGTATTACGTTCCGCATATCCAAATGTAAAAACATTTGAAATTCAAACTTTATTAACCTATCGCGAAATAAGCCCTTTTAAAAAGCGTCTTTTCAAACCACATGCATCTAAAAGGTCTTATCCCACATTCAATTCAGTCAAACCTCGACCAAACGCATTTCACTTAAGCGCTTTCTTCAAAATAGAATAACGACGTATGTGACCTTAGCCGCTTGTTGTATTTTTGTGTTTTACCGAACGCAACCGTAAAGAGAGGTGTTTATTTGCGAGGGAGTCCCCCAGTTGCCTTTGGATCGCATCACTCAATTACCCCCCTCCCCTCACTTGATTGAAAAGTCCAGGAAGGCTATTCAATCAACCACCTTACTTATTTCAAATTGTTTTTCGCTCTCGCTCATATTGTGAGTCGAACGTCAAATTTTGTTTGAGCGCAGACGGCGAGCGTTTTCTTTGAAATGTAGTTATGGACTTTAAGACGTTTTTTACGGAAATGTGATTTACCTACTTGGAGTTTTTTGGTGGTAGCAGAGATTGAAATGTAATTTAGACTAGTTTGCTGTCATGCGGAGTCGCGATTAGAATAACGCTGTCTTCATTTCTTCCGTGGATGTCGTAAGAGGCGACTAAGTTACTGTTATACCTATTCACTTAAAACCTAAACAATATCCCAGAAGTGGCTACGCTACGTGAAATAATCGGGGTTTTGTCCATGTTTCGCATGCTCTGCCTGATCCAATTAGGAATGCAGGATGTATGTATGTATTTTTGGCATAGCAGAGATTGAAATGTAATTTAGACTGGTGTTCCTGAAGGTTTCTGTGTAACATACCATTCCGTGCATAGGATAGTTTATAATGAACAGTATTTCCCACTGTTGATAGTATGGAACTGTGTCAAAATTAAACAAATTTTATGTTTGTCATAAAGTTTTGCCAGAGTTTTTCAGCAGCCAAATGCTTACCAGAATCTAATGCCTACGTCTGTTATTAAACTGAAAATGGGTACGATTTGCTTCTTTCCGTGGTTTTACTGCTCTATCGATTCGAATATTTCGGCTGAGTAATAAAAGGATTGGATCCAAGCGACTGGCTTAGCGCTATTTTCGACCAAAACAATTTTCCATCCCTTGTAAAAGCTTACGTTAAGTATATCTGAACGTGAACCTTGCTTTTTAGTATGATTTGGTTTTGGGAAAACATTTGCCGTCGAATGGTCCCACTTATTTCTAATCTCTTGCCTTTCTTTTCTCGCTACAATGATTTGCAATTTGGCTACATTTCTGGATGATATTGGATTCAAACGGATGCTTTACCGTTTCATATTACACTAGACTTTTAATAGTCAAATCTTCACACATTTTTTAAGTAAATCCAAGGCGACACCGCAAGTGGTGATACCGTTTGTTTGAATATTCCAGTTTTAACATTGGATCCCTGAGCGAAATTCAAACTTTGTCGGAAACGGAGTCTGTATGTTGGCGGTTTTCTTCCTTTTTAATGTAAGTGTAACAACGAACTACGTCCAACACACTTTACGCCTTTCTAAAACATATAAAGGCTATTCCACAATGATGGTCAAAAGCTGCCTCGGACTGGACACCTCAAGATGGAAGGTGGCGACCTGGTAGTTCTTGAAGACGATAGCGAAACGATCTGGGTTCTGGGTCTGAGAATACTTAAAATAGGGGTGACTAAAGGGCCTGAAGGGGGCCTTTGCCCAGCTGTGGGACACGTAAACATTGATAATAATAATGATGACACTGTCGTGTCAGTCACGTTTATGCCCCATCATTGCGTGTGCGATACACATCTCCCTTCAACCCCAAACGTGTGAAATATAGGCCAAGTTCCAACAAAACAAACGGCAAATAAACAGCCAAACAGATAAGCGAAGTTACGTATTACTCAGAATACCTTATTACGCTTATTAACTGTATGGTAACATAAGTTTGTATGTGTAATAGAAACGCAAACCGAGCGTTTTCTCCAAACTGACACGCGACTCCGCTGGTAATGCGAAGAAAAACGACGCATGTTCCGTTTCGATACAAGTGCAGATACGACCTTTTTGGTCGGGCTAGGCAAGATATCACGGTAAATGAAACGATATGATGTAAATAAAACCTAATTGTGTGGTTTGCGAATTGATGCTTGTTACCGTATCGTCTGAAAGATATATGTATATACTATTGCGATTTACCTGTGTTGTACAGGTTTAAAAAAAAAACCTCTCCATTTCTTTCGTGGATGTCGTAAGAGGTGAGGAGGTGACCAAGGAAATAGGTTAAGGTATATTTTAGGCGACATGCTAGCAACCTGTCGCTATTATACCAGCCAACATAAAACCTAAAAAAAAATACGCTAGGACTGACCACGAAACGTGAAATTGTCATGGTTTTATCTATATAACGTTCCGTGTGCTCTGCCTATCCAATTTCAGAATACAGGAGTAATATAATGTAAGTATGTATTACGCCTCAGATACGATAAAATAGTTTTAATCTGCCGGCTCTAGGGAAAGTTAATAGCATCGCGTTTTTGTGGACATTCCAGAATGGACGCGTCTTTTCACTGCAGTGAAATGAAGTACGTGATTGGTTTCAAAAAAAAGAATTGGGTGATGTCGACACCGAATTGTGTAACGTGTGGGTAGGTAGGTACTTGTTTATCGTATAGATTCGACGGACAACGGGCTTGATAACTTGTGGGTTTATTGTGTTGAAGGATGTGTTTTTTACGGATTTATTGTATGGAAATAGTCTGTTTTTAAAATATATATGTAGGTAAATGATCGTCATGATTGCGAACGTCAATGCATGAAAAACGGTGTCGCCAAAAAGAACAATAAACCGGTAAAGTGCGAGTCGTACTCGCGCACGAAGGGTTCCGTACCAAAAACAGCAAAAAGAACGCGAGTTTTCTATGGGAGCCATCCTATGTTTTATTTTATAATTTACACCATTTCAAACATTGTTTTTTGTTCGCAGAGGAAGCCGGGACCAACTCCACAGGCGAAGATAGCGACTCAAACATGCCGCACAACGACGCCAACATGATAGTTGGTGAGTATCAAATGATATATTGTTGCTTTAAGTGACAGGCTTGCAATCTGTCACTATTGTACCTGCCACAATGTGAATGTGAAATAGTCGTTGTTTTGCCTATATTGCGTTTTGTGTGCTCTGCCTACCCCGTTTGCGAAAGCAGGCAATGTCGCTTATCTCATTTCGCCTTTCAAGTGTCCCTCAACCAAGATCCTGTTTCATTGATCGGTAAGTCATTCTGTATGGCATGCGGCGACCGCAATAGTAAAACAGACGGTAGTCGGCTGCATTCGGCGAGCGACAGCCACAGCCTGACTAGGTGACGGCGGTCGGCGGACAGTCAAGTGTAAGACGATGTTCGATGACCGTCGTAGTTTGGAAAAAATGTGGCGACAACATTGACCATACTATTTATTTGTAGGAGATTTTTTTGTTAATTAACTCTAATTGAGTTGAAGGTGGCAGTAATTTGAAATGGTTGTAATCCTAGACATAATTATATCGAGCTCGTGATTTGAAAACTAATTCTCTTTGAAACCGAAACAAGCAGGAAACTCGTTATACAGAGTTTGTGACAAACATAATAACGGACTGTTGAATTTTTAAAAGCCTGTCGGCCAAAGCGCCAACATATCAGACGGTGTTTTGCTGTCTGTGAAATACAAAATGGCTTGAAATAAAAAGGATACGTGAGAAAACTGTGCACTTGTGCGAAAGGATGTGCGCTTATGTTGAATTTGTGCACATGTGTCGAATTGGTTCGTACCGTTTAAAGTTATTATTTTCGCATCGTATCTTTTTTATGACAAAATGTATGCAGCTTTTATCTGTTGAAAAACCCAGCGATGTGAAATTTTAATGTGACTTTTATTTAGTTTTCGCGTTACATTTGCGATGATTGAGGTTCAATTGATTCCAGTTTGAGGCAACGACATTTCAGTTTTACTTCGATTTTCACATTCACCGGCTTTTAACGCAACAACCGTTTTAAGCATGAATTATGAAATCTTAACGTCAAAAGGATTAAAAAGTGCAACTACATTTTTGTGTTATGTTTTCCAAAAAAAAGACTAAATTCTATATGTTTTTTGTAACTTTCTCTTTGTATTACCACATACAAAATGATGGGACAACAGTTCTTCCATTTGAGTGGAAATAGCTCGCGATTCAGAGGAGAATTAATACTTAAAACTTGCAAAAATAAATTAAAAATAATATTTTTCGTACCATATTGTTTTTATTTAACGGACTGAAATATAGTACGAGACTATACAACATAGTATGGCTGGCATCCCTACTCGCCAGCTTTTAATAAAATTAGTGGCTCGGCAGCCAAAAGAAGGCAGGCAGAACTTTTCAGAGCCACTGGGCTGGAACCAGCCTGTCTGACGATGCTTTCGAATTAAACGAGCCAGTGTCTACGGACGGCATGATTATTGGAAAAATAGTTTGCCGTAATTTCTAGACAGAGATTAGAGCGTCTGATGTTTTATTTTGGTATCAGGTTTGATGTTATGATGGACAGGTTTTTACGTGTTTAATATTTTAGTCTACAGACTAGCAACCTGCCATTACTATACCTGCCAATTTAAAACCTAAAAATATGGTAGAAGAAGCCACGATTTGCGAAATAAGTAGTCATAGTTTTATCTATGTAGCCTTTCACTGTACTCAGTCTGCCCCATCTGGGAATTCAGAATATAATTTCATACTCATTCAATGCACACACTCTATTAAGACACTTAATTATATCAGTTTGGTGCCGGGTTAGAATAGAACCTCCCCCTTTCTTCCCGTGGGTGTCGTAACAGTCGACTCTAGGATAGGGTTAGTGTATTGTGGGCGATGAGCTAGCAACCTGTCACTACAATATCACGTTTAACCATCTGGATACCCTGAAATTGCTAGACGTGGCACTGAATTTTTGAATTCATGTGCTTTGCCTACCCCTCTTGGGAATACAGGCGTGAGAATATGTATATGAGAATATGTTATATCAGTTTCTCAAGAAATCTGATAAAAAAGTATTTAGAACAATGACGGTAGTTCAAATACCCGAATATTCATCCCATCATTACTTGAACCCAAGTTGGAAGCAGTAGGGCAAAAAGTTCAAGTTACAGACATCAGTCAAGGTGTATCGATTGCAAGTCACACGACACGCGATTTTGCGGCGGCATCGATTCGTCGGGTTCATTACACTAACTGGGTTTAGTATTTCTAAGAACAACAGAGTCACTTTTCTTTAAGAAAAAAAAACGTAAAGATAGATAGATTGAACATTAAACTACCGTGAGACTCACTTGTCTTGAAAAATATATAGTTACGGATAAATCACGTTTTAAATCGAGTTTAGCTCGGCATGTTTCTCGGGCTAATTCTTAGCCCTTCAACTAGGAGCCGCGGTGGCTGCTGCATGATATACATTAAATACATTTTTTCAGGCTTAACAATGTTCCGTATGATGTCGGGATTAGAATAACACCTCTCCATTTCTTTCGTGGATATCGTAAGAGACGACTAAGGATACAAGTTTTGGTACATTTTAGGCGATAGGATAGCAATCTGTCACTATTGTACCTGCCACCTTGAAACCAAAAAAATATATGCTAGAAGTGGCCAGGAAACGTGAAATAGTCATCGTTTTGTCTATGTAGCGTTTTGTATGCTCTGCCTACCCCTATTGAGAACACAGGCGTGATTGTATTTATGTATGTATACCCGACCACTGGTTAAAATATATACGGTAATTTTCGGCCACCCTGTATATGTATGCATCATTTATTCCTACGTCAAACATCACAACTACGATACTCGTAAATAACAAACACTCGCCATCCTTAAGTAATTAAAAGTTACTTTCTTCGCGGGAGGTAAGTGTTTATCAAAGGGCGAGCCGGATAAAGGCAACTATCCTAAACACTTGGACCCTTGTTCGTCGGAGTCCCTCCCAATTCATTACAAGACAAGTACGTCTAGTGTGTTCAAAACGATCAAGCAGTCGTTATCGAATTTGTTTGCCAGTTATCGCAAAATTGTATGGGAACTAAGACAGCGCCGTCAGCGGAACGTTTGCACAACTGCCGCGGTCGACACGTCCTCATACAATTCCGCGATAACTCGCAAACGGATTCGTATAGGATAAGACAATGTTCTCAATTTCAATAAAAAATGGTGATACAAGTGATTGTTTTCTCGATATGTTATTGTTGACCAACGGCTTCTGGTCAAGGCTGGCTCGAACTGATTTATAAGGTTATCATTATCACTTATACATTATAATGTATTCGATTAAAAAAGGTGATAACGAGTGACACATTGTTTGTGAGCCAAATTGTTAAAATTGACCAAATATATTTTTTCATTTTTTTTCTTAAATAGTAAAGCACATTTAAATATTGTGTACCATGTTCAATGTGTCACCCTGTATTCTAGTATAGTACCTCATGCTGTAATTTTACTGCAACATCAACTAAATGCTGAAGAGATAAAGTCATTTTTAAGTTTTACATTTCTGTTCTGAATCAATTCCAAAGAAAAAAAGGTTTTTCATACTCCTAATCATAGGGTTATCGATGCAAACGTCAATACGTTCATTTTATCATTTGTTTATTTATTCTAGTGAAATAAAAAAAAGATCTCCGATTGTTCTCTAAACAGAACATTTAAAACGAATTAAGGCTGATCTTCACATACGACTTTGTTCCACGGTTCCGGCCCGTCATAAACGCTAGTCCGTTACAAAGGGGTATCTATGCAAATTGCACAACAAGAGTTCCAGCGAAGTTGCCGTATTCGTCGGGAAGTTCCCTTTGCCCGCGTTCAAGTGTAATTAAACAATTAACCTTATACTAAAAGTTTGACCGGGAGGTATGTGGCCTAGTTTTACTAAGGGCACTTGTACTATTATCTATTCTGTGCTAAGGGTTAGCTTTAGTAATGTACACTGTCTTAGAGTACGACTTTTGCGAACTCAATCTATAGATACATACGGTTTGGCTTAACTCGGGATTGAAAGAATTGTCGTCATTGTGGTTTATTTGTGTCGGACGACAATCTGTACGAAATGAAGTCATAATAACTACTTGAAGCTACATCGGTTAACCTTGTAGTAACAAAAGTTATTTTATTTGTAGTAAGTACCTATTCTATAACGGACTTACCAGTCCAAGTATTTGGGTCGATCAACTATTTTATTTCCCTGGTTGCCATGGCGACGTCTCCTGAGTCACCGAGTAAAATTGAGATTTTCTAGGATATAGTCCGCTGTAAGTTAAGGATTTTTTACAGTTATTAACGTATTTCTTTATGGCGCATCTCCTCTCCTGAGCATATAACGGGACCTAAATTACATCCTTTTTCTAAGCAACTCTATCACAGTTGTCCCCTGACTTACGGGACAGAATAACAACACAAAATAGTAGATTGGACCATTTAACAAAAACATTGTTAAAGTTTGTATTCCTACAGTTAAAAAAATTAAATCTTTGCGCTAACCCTGGATACTCCTACAGTCTACAACAGAATTTACCTTGCCTAATGCTTCGATTACCTGCCAGATCCAACTTTACCTTGCAGCCTAATTCTTCGATTACCTGCCAAGTCCAACAACTGGCCAACTTTGCAGTCCCACTGATTGCATCGATGCCGCTCAATCCGCCAATCGGTGCCGGGTTTACTCAGGCTTACAGACGGACATTTGGGAACTAATTTTGAACGAACTAGATTGAGCAGTCTTCGGTGTTTGATTGGGTAGTTGGTGGTTGGCAATATTCCAGTCGATTAGGGTTGTTCAGTTGTTTCTCGCTCCTGTAAGTTAGGTGATCAGACTTTACTTACATACATACATCACGCCTGTATTCCCGAATAGGGTAGGCAGAGCACACAAAACGCTACATAGACAAAACGATGACTATTTCACGTTTCATGGCCACTTCTAGCACATATTTTTTCTGTTTTTAAAGTGGTAGGTACAATAGTGACAGGTTGCTAGTCTGTCGCCTAAAATGGAACTTATATCCTTAGTCGCCTCTTACGACATCCACGGAAGAAAATGGAGAGGTGCTATTCTAAACCCGACACCACACGGGTCCCTTCTTTGCTTACATGCTTAATTAAAAAAAAACTTGTTAAAAATGCGTTTAGGGGGCTATTTGTAGAGATAAAATTCCTAATATTTTTGATAGATAAGTAGGATCGATGTCATAACTGATCAAATCGGTTTTTGAATTGTAGCTCTCTACTATATTAGTTAATCACTAACTAGAAGAAAATAAAGTCAAAGTTCACAAGCACGTCTAGTTCTCAGTTTTAACAGCAGAACGAATAATAGACTAAGAAACACTGAGATATTTAAAATAAATGATGCTTTAGTTCTTGAAACAACAATAAATCAACATCTTATTTCAAAGTGACGTCCAATCGCGCCAAAAATAAAAGTCACAATAAACGTCATAGACATTTCCTTTGTCAAGCAATGCAATGTCACTATGACGTTCACTGTGAAAAGATTTTATGGTGGATCAGGAATCAATTGGTTCGATGGTACTCGAGCCGCGATGTCTTTCGAAGGTGGCCGAATAAATCCAAATTTTGCCGATGACACGCAATCCCTATGTACGACGTTGTATCATATTTGAAAGTCATACGTTGCGAATAAAAAGTTGAAAGCGACAAAGTGTACAAGTGACTATTCATTTATGATCATAGTACAATCACCAGTAACATCTACCACAGCGGAGCGTCCGAAAATATCTGACGCATCCTACTGCCCCTAGTAATAGAGTCGTATCTGATATTTAAGCCGTGGTAGCCTAGCGGTTCGACTAGTGGCCTCTCACGCAGAGGGTCGCGGGTTCGAACCCCGGGCTCGTACCTCAGAATTTTCCGGAATTTATGTGCGATATCGAATTTGATATTTACCACGTGCTATTCGGTGAAGGAAAAACATCGTGAGGAAACCTACACACAACGACGAAGCAATTCTATGTTGTGTGTGAAGTTCTCAATCCGCATTGGGCCCGCGTGGGAACTATAGCCCAAGCCCTCTCATACTGAGAGGAGGCCTGTGCCTCTGCAGTGGGACGTATATAGGCTGGATGATGATGATATTTATGCAGCCTTATTGTATCAGATATTGGTGCTGGTGACTGTACTGTAATTAGAGTTGACATTGGTCATCATTTACGATAGTGACAAGCTTCAAGTTTCTTCAAAACGTCATAAGATCCTGCAACGTGATGCAGTAATGACTGACACGTTCTCTAACCATTTCTGCAGCGTCGAACGAGTCATCTTGTGTGTACCTATACTGGGCTTAAATTATATTAATTATCCTGTTTATTCATTTAGTCGGCTTGGTCGACAAAACGTCGTATGTGGTACATGATGATGGAATTTCACGCCTCCCGGAGCGATAAGGAAACGGAAGAGTATGAGTAACGATTTTTGGATAGGGTTGTCGATCGCGCATTTATCTTACCTAACACCTAACCGACAACTTTTATTTTCGATACTAAGCTTTCTTGTTGAGTATTCAATTGTCCTTCAATATCCATCCAACCTCTAGATGTGTTTACCAAACCAATTTAACCAACCGTAGGAGAGTTCCGTCCTGCAGAGACGGTCCTGGCTGGGCCACCAGAATAGGGATGTCGACGGGGTTAAAAGACACGCTATTATAATTAGTCCGTTAGTTGGATTAATGGAAAAATATGAGACCCATGGTTTTTGGTTTATCAAAAAATAAGCATCAACAAAGTTATATAACATCAAACTTCCGGAATGGGGGCTTGCGACATCACGCCTAGGTAAAAATTGTACCGAATAGTGACGTCACGCGAAACTTTTAAGCGCTGTGTTTACGTATTTTTTGTTTGTGAAGTAAAAAACCGGCTAAGTGCGGGTCGGACTCGCGCTAAAAGGGTTCCGTACAAAAACAGCAAAAAAATCAAAACATAAATCCTACTAAGTATTATAAATGTCAAAGTTTGTGAGTATGTTTGGATGTTTGGTACTCTATAACGCAAAAGCTCCTGAATGGATTTTAATGAAACTTTACAGTAATGTAGCTTATACATCAGAATAGCACAATAGGCTACAATTTATAAAGATTTTGTTTGAATTTTCCAAAATATGACGATAGGAAAAATAGTAGGGTTCCGCAATTTTCAACGTAAAACGCCATAAATTGGCATGCGGGCTGTGACTAACAAGATCTCTTCTGTTTTATCCCGAATTTAACGTGAGCGTAGCCGCTGGTAAAAGCTAGTGTAAAATAAATATCTAAAATAGGAGCCATTATACAGCAAACTTGTTTTTTTTTTTGCCCGTTTTTAATCGATATCAATAATGATAAAAGGTACTTCAAATATTCACAAAATAATCAACAGTATTTTCACTTCAATAACAAACGTATTTTTGGTTGATAGCAATAAATGACACTCGTTTACGTAGTAAGTTGTATCTCTACGTCCACGAGTCCGACTCGTACACCTTTTTTTTTAAATCAATGTTTTGGTGTAGTCGGCGCTGTAGACAGCCCTACTAACTCGGCCCTTTGCTTCCAGACATCGTGATCCCGTCGCTGCTGATAGCGGCGCTGTTCATCGGCAACGCGTTCATCGTGCTCATCATATACAAGTACAGGAAACGGTGAGTTAAATCATTAGATATACAAAATATTGGAGTTATTTTGATGAAAGTAAGTCAAGGCGTCTACTACGAAGCTTGCGAAGGATTCAGTGGACCCGCATACATACAACACGCCTGTAGAACCTCGCGATTTCTTCCGTGGATGTCGTAAGAGGCGACTAAGTAAATAGGTTAAGGCATTTAAGCGACAATCTAGCAATCTGTCACTATTGTACAGTCACGAACCGGGATTGTTGAGCCACTTGCCACTGTTCGCAATTTAGACGTGTAATCAATGACCGAAGTGACCGATTAGATGTGAGCTATTGAATTAGTATTACAAGACCATGTTACAAACATAGGTAAGTGGCTCAACAATCCCAGTTCGCGATGGCACCAAAAGAAATATGCTGGAAGTGGCTACGATATGTGTATCATGATTTTGACTATTGAGCGTTTTTGGTGCTCTGCGACAAAATCATGACTATTTCAAGTATCATAGCTATTTCCAGCATAATTATTTTTTGTTTTAAGTTGCCAGGTAGCCAGCCTGTCACCTAAAATGTACCTAAACCTATTTTCAGTCACCTCTTACGACAGCCTCGGAAGAAACCCAGAGGTGTTATTCTAAACCCGACACAGTACAGTACCCCGAAAATTACATAATTATCGAATCTAAATGCTAGCGAGTAATGTTTTGTAGCTGTCTCGTTACGATGTGGAACATGAGTCAGAAATGTGACAGATGTCATCGAGAAATTTAATCGAAAACTATTCGAAGCGCGTTTATACGCTGGCAACTCTAGTAACGTAATTGCAATTTACGATGGTAACACTTCAGTACAGAGTTGCCGAAATTATCAGGCCACGGGCGTAGCCAGGATTTAGTTTCGGGGGGGGTTTGACGAAAAAAAAAAATCGGCCAAGTGCGAGTCGGACACAAAAAAATCACGATTGTTGTATGGGAGCCTGAACTTTTCGGGGGGGGGTTTGAACCCCCAAAACCCCCTCCCTGGCTACGCCCATGTATCAGGCTATAGGTACCCAGACTAGTGGCGTGTCTAGAGTATCTAAATTCCATAGACGATACGATTAAGTTGTATATCTTTTGGTGGTCGATTCACAGCGTTGCCGTGGTAAACCTACAGCTTTTATTTTCGTATTAAACACACCCTGTATCTTTCTCTTATGGTGTCGAGGTTAAAATAACACCTTTCCAATTCTTCTGTGGATGTCGGTCGTAAGGGACGACTAAGAATGTCCTTAATCGTCCCTTACGACCGACAGTTAAGGTATATTTTAGGCTACAGGATAGCAACATGTCACTATAGTAGTCCTAGTAGTATAGTGGTATTAGTGGCCCTTTTAAGTTAAAACCTAAAAAATATGCTAGATGTCGCTATGAAATATGAAATAGTCACGGAAATGTGCCTATTTGCCTACCCCCCCTGGGAATACAGGCGTGAGAATATGTATGTATGTATGTATGGTATGTAGCATTTCGTGTGCTCTGCCTACCCCATTTGGGAATACAGGCGTGATGTGTGTACGTATGTACTTATATGCGTTGTTTTGAACGCCACTAAATTACCATACCGGCCATCCTGAAAGAGCTCTAACCCAGTCCCTAGTGATAACACCTCCCTTTCTCACCGCTCTGGCGTGAAAGGGACAAAGCATGCAAAGATAACATGGGTTTGATTTATGGCGTCCAATCTGTAATGTAAGATCTACATAATGCAGTAAATAGGCAATAACGTCTATGTGTTATGGAGTTATGCGTGATTCGGGGCTCGGTGCGTGTTAAATGATGATGATGATTGTATCCTGTGATCCCTTGGTGGGGATTCGTGCTTGTTGAATAGTTGGACCGAATTTGAAACTGTTAAGCGGCGTTTTCACTTATTGGTTTGAGCGAGCAAACATTTGTTCATGTGAACACTTGAGCGGAGCGAATCATCACACTTTACATGTTTAAAATGTATATTTAGTCCATCAATTATGTAGATCATTGAAGTTGGTACAGTCAAGGACCTCCATGGAATCAATTCACAGTAAACATCACAGTTACATCCTATTGATTATTAAGGGAAATCGTAATGACTTTTTAAAAAGGTTCTATCTTGGCTCATGAATTAAAGTCCTTGACCGTACATAGTACAAGTATTTTTGATTTGGCTTTATTACTAAGTAGGTATATAACTATATTAGAGACTAGCAACCTGGCTAGGCTTCACATGACTGAAATGCTAATGTAAAATTAATTTACTACAGAATTGTGACATCTCATTAGAATCGCTTAATATTTTTAGTGTTTCGTATTGTTTTGTATTTTATCATGGTAATTTTTTGTTTGTCAAATAAATAAAATGTTTTAAGTTCTAACTGACGAATAATTTAATCATCTTGCTGAAGAGTAATTTAATCATCTTGTCTATGGATAGATAACTCAGATAAGCAAACATTCGCTCCAAACAAAATAAATGCTCGCTCGGGATTATACTAAGTTAAAACACCTCTTTCGCTATTTGGTTGGAGCTGCGTCGAAAAGAAATAGTACCATTTCTAAATCAAATGTTAGTTTGGACTCAATCTTGAAAAAATACGAAGAACCCACGTCTTAAATCAAGTTTAGCGCGACATGTTGGGGCTAATCCGTAGCCCTTCATCTTCTTCTAGACATTTTGAGTTATTGGTTTACATATTTTTTTGAAGAAGCGAGAGAAGTATGTCAGAATAGATGCGAATGGCGCTCTGTTGTCTCTGCCTATCCCGCAGGGAATAAGGCGTGACGGTTATGTTATGTTATGTTTTTATAATTTTTTAAAGAAGTCTTAGAATAAAGTTTGCTGGGAGCAATGACAGCAGTTCAAACGCTGAAATATTCACCAACCACCTTCTATCTCTGTGTGTCTAGCTTTTGAACCTAAAGGATGATATTATGCATTACGTATCAAGCCTGCAGCTTACGCTCCACCGCAGGGCACCTGCAGATTGTCTGCTGGAAATTTGCTTCAAAATACTGGCTCCTTGTTATATTACGGCTCACGTCACGGCGCTAGCATGTTCGCGTTGCTTATTTTATTAACGTGCACTTCTTTCTATAAAGTAGCAATTTTTTGTAATTTTTTGATCTTTGCGATCATATCGAATGTTTGACAGTTTAACTTCGCTTACACCGGGGTCTTTGTCTAGTTAACATCATACGCAACATTTGCTCTACGAATTTTATCATAACTTACCTAATACTTACGTGTGGAGTCGGGTTTAAAATGACACCTCGCCATTTCACCCTTGGATGTCGTAGGAGCAGTTTAAGGAAATAGTTTGCATGTTTTTAGATGACAGGCTAGCAACCTGACACTATTGTACCTGCCAATTCAAAACCTAAAAAATACAAGAGTGACTTCGAGACGAATAATAGTCATAGTTTGGTCTATGTAGCGATTAGTGTGCTCTGCCTACCCCATTTGGGGATACAGACGTGATGTAGGTATGTATGTATTATAATTTTATTTTTCCGTTCAAATCTATTCAACCATTTTGATTACATCGAACAAACGTGTAAATGACATTGTCAAAGCTTCAATCGCCTCTGTGTGTCAGTGTGCGTCGAACAAAGAGTTATCGCCGAGGGCAAACTAAAAGCATATGCGGCCTGTATACTATCAATCCAATATTACACAGCTATTGTCATGGAAGAGACAATGCGTGAAAAACGTGCGTTTTGAACTCTCATTTTTGGTGGCAAATACTGTTTATTTCTATACCATCCCAACGGGGTCTTTCTACATCTTTGAAATTGATAATAGAAATGTTATTTATTTCTACATTATCACATAGATACAATACAAAAATACTATCACGAATATGTTCCCAAATGGAATAGGCACTAGGCAGAGTAAACGAAATGTGACATAGACAAAACCATGACTGCTTCACGTTCTGTAGCCACTTCTGGCATAATTGTAGGTTTAAACACAGATGAAAGAAAGTATAGTGACAGGTTGCTAGCCTGTCGTCTAAAACCTAAACCTGTTTTTCTAGTCGCGAAGTTTATACTTAGTACAAATGGAGAGGTGTTCTTTTAAAACCTAACAACACACAGAAATATAATGGTGGCTAATATAATAATCCATTTTACTCGAATAATTATAGTCTTCTTTTATTATAGGATTGCTGTCACCACTATATTAATCATTCCAAATCATTTCAATCATTTCAACACTTAAATTCATAAAATTTACATTAAGTCGTTAAAGTAACACTGCTATAAAATTCTAAATGAGCATTTTCAAATTAAATCGATATTCTTAATCTTACCTACTCTCGGGCTTCCTTTGTTTTCCTTTTGAGGCTATTTAACTATTACCGATTACTTAGTTCAATGCTTCGCTTCATAATGTTCATGAACATTGGCCCAGGAAAGTCTATTTGATCGTTATTGACGCACAATGAAGAAGTTGGTATAATGTAGCGCGTCAATTGAAGCGCGATAAGTTGCCTGTTGTCGATAAAGTATACAATGAGTAGTCGTGCGATGAGTTAAGATTGCTTGCCAAAAGTAGAACCATTGAACCTTTAGTTATTTGATAAACCCAAAAACAAGTATCTCATTCTTTTCATAATCCAACTTACGGACTAATTAGGCGCCGCGCAGACGACAGACTTCTTGTGCGATCGAGTCTGCCGCGCACAAAAGTCTTCGTGGATTACATGCATTGTGCGTCGGACTTTTCGTGCGTTGTGTGCGTTACTGGATATAATGCCATAGGTTCTATTTTCACAGACTAAAAATTCCGTCGCGGATAGTCTGTCGTCTGCGCAGGGCTTTAGATTCACACACTTTTCACCCAGTCGACATCCTTGTGCTGAGTAGACTCATTCAGAAATCTCCAAAAACAGATAAAAACATATAATTTTATAGAATTCTCCAGTTAACCCTTAAATTGGCAGTGTACACTGTGATGTACATTGTCAAATGTTCCTTTTTTTTATTTTTTTGTAACTAAATTTTTTGACTTTGTTTCCCTGCAAGAGGCTCGAATTCACGACTTTTTTAATTCTTGCCAATTTAAGGGTTAATTTCCTGGACAAGAATTCACTAATGTCTTGTCTCTTCCTACGATTTTAAGCGTGTAAAGCGACCAGTGACTCCGCCGCTGTTGTCTGTGGCGCAGCGGGCGAGTTCACAGGAAGTGGGTCCATTAGCGTTGATTCGTGCCTCGTGCACTCGCTGTGTTGTTTGGCCGGGAATCGTGGCCGATACGCGGAGTTAGGACACGACTATTGTATCACTGGAGTGGAAACTTGGCGATAACTCGCATGACGCTAAGTGTTAGATGGTGAATTTTTTACGTTTTGCATTGGCAACATTCTTGCTTGAGCTGTCAAAATGAAAATACAGCCAAAGAGTCATATTAATTAAAGTGCTGCAAATAATGAGCAAGCTCAGTAGAACATCTCTCTATTGCTTGATTGCTTCCATGGATGTCGTAGAGGCGACTGAGGAAATTGGTTGTAGTATGCTTTAAGCGGTGGGCTAGCAACCTGTCACTATTACACCTACCTCATTCATCAAGTTGTGCTATCGATACAGAGTAATAACCTTCAAAATTCTCCAGAAACAGAGTAAAACGATGTATTTGTGCCCTATTTCTGGAATTCATCAGTTACCAATAATTTACCAATGTCTTCTCTATTCCTATGATTTTAAGCGTGTAAAGCGACCAGTGACTCCGCCGCTGTTGTCTGTGGCGCAGCGGGCGAGTTCACAGGAAGTGGGTCCATTAGCGTTGATTCGTGCCTCGTGCACTCGCTGCGTTGTTTGGCCGGGAATCGTGGCCGATACGCGGAGTTAGAACACGGCTGTAATGTTGTATTGTATCACTGGAGTGGAAACTTGGCTAACTCGCATGACGCTAGGTGTTAAAGCCCTAACAGACGACCAAATTTTGTTTGGTCCGAACCACGAACTTGGTTGGCTCTAAACCAAATTCGAACATGTGTTCAGCAGTTGGCCGAACATTTGTTCGGTTGTTTGGTTTGGAGCCAACCAAGTTCGTGGTTCGGACCAAACCAAATTTGGTCGTCTGTTAGGGCTTTTACATAGCAACATAACTAGTTAATTTTTAGAAGTTTTTTTTTTTATGTTTTGCAGTGGCAACACTTTGGCTTGAACTGATAATAGAAGCTCCAGCATTTTTACTCCAAATAAACCTAAAAATCATAGTAATTAAAGTGCTGCAATTAATGAAGAACTGGCAGAGTCATAAATAATTATTAGTTTATTGAAGATAAACTTATACAACGCGTCACGTTTAGTACCTAGAACATCTTATCATTTCTTCAATGTTGTAAAAGGCGTCTGAGAAAATATATTAAGGTAGCTTTAGGGGATGGGTCGATTAAGCCGTGGTTGCCCAGCGGTTCAACCTGTGGCCTCTCAAGCAGAGGGTCGTGGGTTCAAACCCCGGGCTCGCACCTCTGAATTTTTCGGAATTTATGTGCGATATCGAATTTGATATTTATCACGAGCTATTCGGTGAAGGAAAACATCGTGAGGAAACCTACACACAGCGACGAAGTAATTCAACGTTGTGTGTGAAGTTCCCATTCCGCGCTGGGCCCGCGTGGGAACTATAGCCCAAGCCCTCTCATTCTGAGAGGAGGCCTGTGCCCTGCAGTGGGACGTATACTATAGGCTGATGATGATGATGATGAGGGGATGGGCTAACAACCTGTCACTATCGTCAATGTTTCAATCTAAAATAATCCTATTTTCATGTTTCGTGTGCTCTGCCTTCCCCATTCAGGAACACAAGCGGGATGTATGCATGTATAAGCTCTGCAGGGAACAGTTAGATTTCCAGCTGTTATATTAGGAAAGCGTTAAAACATGATTGCATACCATTTACTCATCAATTTATTACACTCGTTACATAGACCCTTATGCCGCCTAGACAAATGCAAATAATTTTAAACAAAAAAAAAAACCGACTTCAAATTAGCAATATTTTAAAAGTACTTATTCTGTTTACTGAATGTAAAATCTTGACTTCATCAACAAATTACTGAAAACGCCGTACATCTCCATATAAAATTTGAAGAGTTCCCTCGATTTCTCCAAGATTCCATCATCAGATCCTGGTTTCGTGCCAATGGGACCAATTTCGAGTTATATTAAAAAAAAATTTTTGAAAATCGGGCCACGGGTTTTCGAGATGTCGAGTAACATACACAAAAAAAATAAAAAAAAATAGGTCGAATTGAGAACCTCCTCCTTTTTGAAGTCGGTTAAAGATATTTTCCATTGAAAAAGCCCATGGGTATTTTAAATATTCTGCTGTTTTCGCATTTCTTTCCATTTACTGTTGATTTTTATATTATTTTTGCAGCCAAAACGTATCCTTTTGCCACTAATATAAGAAGAGTCTTTGCCGCTGCGTACCACTCTCAAGAATCAAAGAAAGCCGAAAGATTTTCCGATCTAGCAGGAATAATCTCGAACCTATGTTCTCAAACAAAGTGTAAGAGATTTAGTGTATTTGTAATGTAGCATAAAAAAAAAGATTAATCATCAAGTATCATTTGAGTTATATCATCATCATCATCAGCCTATATTCGTCCACTGCTGGACATAGGCCTCTCCTATGGCAAGCCACTCGACACGGTCCTCCGTCTTTCTCTTCCAACCGCTCCCAACCACCTTGCGTATATCGTCGCCCCATCTTCCCCACGGGCGTCCTACACTACGCTTGCAGAGCCTGAGTTATATAACTGATTCTAATTTCATCTTCATCATTATCAATTGTTCCTATAATACGGTGCTTGGCGCATCGCCGGCCAAAGACAGTAGGGATGATGACGGGGTTCAAAATATATCATTCTAATTAGTCCGTTATGGAAAAGAATGAGACACATATTGTTTAGTTCATCAAATAATTAAACATCGACAAAGGTACAGATCATCAAACTTCCTGAGTGGGGGCTCGTGACGTCACGTTTGAGTAAAAATCGTACTCAAACGTGACGTCACGTGAAACTTTTAGCCTCTGTATTAACGTCATTTTTCGTCTGTCAAATAAAAGAAAAAATATGGGTACAATATTTTTTCGTAGTCTATCTGACAGACTAAATAGTTTTATCTAGTCATCTAGCCTATTATCGGATAGAAGGGGTTTCCTATACATATATTCCACCCCCGTAATACGTTCAATCCGTAACGTGACATTTTCTTTCGCTTAAAGATTCACAGTACAAAGTATTTACGTAGAAGTAAGTTAATGTAGTTCTTGTTGGTCTATTAGTTTCAGCACTAATCCGGTCTTAGTGGACAGTTTTTCTTAGTTCTCATCAAACTACTTAATCACGGTTTAACTTGCTTTTACTCAGAATTAGCTCCAGTTTGGGGCTTGGGGACTTTTTGTCGCTTTTCTAAGTAGTTTTCGAACAAAGTTTCTGGACGTAAGCGACGTAGACTTGAATTATTAAGTCATTCTCTCTATCTACCTATTGCTATATCAAATCAGTTTTTTGGTACACAAATAAATTTTGTAACTTCAATTTAGTCTTCCCGTACGTTTCCAAAAACAATCAAACGTGTGAAATTGGAAATTGCATAAGTACGAGTATATTTCACGCCTGTGTTCTCAAATGTGGTGGGTAGAGCGCACGAAACGTTACATAGACAAAACCCTTACCATTTCACGCTTAGTAGCCACTTTTAGCATATTTTTTAGGTTCCTGTGGAAAAAACAAGCATTGGGACAGGTGAAACTAAATAAATGGTTGTTAATAATACCGTACCGTCTACAATAACACCTCTCCATTTCTTCCGTGGATGTCGTAAGAGGGGACTAAGGGAATTGGTATGCTTTAGACGTCAGGCTAGCAACCTGTCACTATTATACTACATCTTCCAGTGGTTGCGAAGTGTGATATAGCCATAATCTTGCTTTTGTCTATGTCACGTTTCGTGTGCTCTGCCTACCCCTTTTAGGAACATAGGCGTGAGTGTATGTATGTTTGTGATCCTTGAAATATTTTATAATGCTTTATTTTACTTATCTTTCTAACTCACGCGCAATTTTGACAGGATTTACTTTTAACAAAGTACCCTCTAATAAGCCTCAAGAAGTTAAAAGTTACAATTTAATTGCACATCAAGCTGACCTAATTATTAAATTGCGAAAATTCATTCCCATTAAAAACTTCCGAATTCATCTTTCACGTTAATTTATTAATGGGACGTCATGTTTGCGTATTAAAAGTTTGAGGAAAATTATGAGTTTGGGATCATTTTTGTGATGCAGGTTGAAAATGTAAATGTAAACGTTTATTTTCGGTGAAATTTCACATTTTCCTTGCAAAGCGTATAGCTGTAAATCGACCAAAAGTTGTAAAAAGAACAGGAAGGAAATTCAATTCATCATTGAAAATTGTTGTTGCTATGTCAAAGCATTTTACGTCAACATTTAATGTCTACTTTGTTTAGATAGTGTGTGGTGGCGGGATAGCATAACACTCATTTCTTCCGTGGATTTCGTAAGATGCGACTAAGGAAATAATGTTTCGGTTTGCTTTAGGCGACAGGCTAGCATTCCTGTCACTATTATACTACCTCTTCCGTCAATTTTCAAATTATAAGTAACTAGCTTTTGCCCGCGGCTCCGCTCGCGTTAAATTCGGGGTATCACAGAAGAGATAGCACACATATCAATTTTATAGCTTTCTACATTGAAAACTTCCACTCCTCACTTTAAGGAAATGGGGGGTTTTGAAGAGACAAAATGTAGCCTATGTCACTCTCCATGCCCTAAACTATCTCTACCTAAAAAATCACGTCAATCCATCGCTCCGTTTAGCCGTGAAAGACGGACAAACAAACAAACAAACACACTTTCACATTTATATATTGGTACGGATTATGCTAGAAGTGGCTGCGAAGCATGAAGTAGTCATAAACATGGTTTTGTTTGCCACGTTTCGTGCGCTCTGCCTACCCCATTTGGGAACCGGCGTATTTGTATGTATGTATGCTTAGACAGTAATTAATTTTAAGACTAGGTTTCCTATAATTCTTGATACCTGACTAACGCCTTCAATTTCATTTTAAGGGCTTCCACAGACGCGCGATTTCGCACGTCTTTTTATAATTTAGGTCGTGATCTATTATTTAGGTACGCAATCGAGCTCCAGCTCATTAAAACATGGTTCCATCCTAAATCGATTTGAATACTTAACGGGTTCGTTTAAAATTCTGCAGGCTGCCTAGACTTACTTTGGAGCTGTGACCAAAAACTTACCGTCATACTTATAAAAAGTTTACGTAATCGTTTTAGATTTACTAAGATGTCACAAAACTAAATGCAAATGTCGTTCGTAGCGTATTTAATTAAAACTTTAACAAATTTGTGTATTTATTAATGCCGTTTACTAATTTATGAAGCGTCAAAGAGTTTAAGAGCTAAGTTATTTCTATTTTGAAAATACCTGTAAAAATACTAGACGTTTCAAGGCGCAGCAAAATGCCTAACTTAACTACGTGACTTTCAGAATTCCACCCCTTTGTACAGCATCGATCTTTCTTCCTAAATTTAGAATATTCTTAACCAAGCAAAGCATTCTCATGTTTTGCTGTATAAGATCGCTGTAACATTAACAAAAAAGTATTTTGTCATAAAATGTAGCTTTTTCCTTGACATAATTTGAACTGTGGATGGGAGGTACAGTATCCGTTTGTTAGTAAACCTCACGGTAGTCTCATGTTAATAATATAAAGGCCACTTTCGGTGATCGGAGTAGGGTAGTATGCGGCGACCGCATTAGGAGAAGTCCAACCGTCGATAGATCAAATATTGAGGCCGCTTTTACATCGACCACCGTTTATCGCCTAGCAACAGACGATTACAATTCCCTCTCCATTGTTCACAGTCTTCATTTATTTAAATTTCATATTTTGTTTCAGGAAATCCGATGACATCGATGACGAATTCAACACCATTCCATTGAGCGTCAACGGCAACGTACATAGTGCGGGGAACGCGGTCTAGACATACAATACTACTGAGAGATTACACGTTGGAAACTTGGGCGTTTGTGCATTACAAGAATTTTTACTGTCCGGCAGTCTGATTGTTTACCGTTCGGTACGACAGCTAACAAAAATTTGGGACTACAACCCACCCACCTTTCGAACAAAACCATGATCCTCAGTTCTGAACGGAAATGTAAGATGATAATCATCATCATAGGCCTCCCTTTTGGACTTCCAGATACCTATACACCACTACCGGTTGGAAGCGACCTGCATCCAGTGTTTTAGACGGCCTTTATAAGGTCGTCTGTCCATCTTGTAGGATGTCCCACGCTGCGTTTGCTGGTCCGTGGTCTTCACTTGAGCATTTTTCGACCCTATCGGCCATCTGCTCTGCGTGCAATGCCACTTCAACTTGCTAATCCGGTGGGTTATATCGATGACTTTAGTTCGTCTACGGATCTTTCATTTCTGGTTCGATTACCTAGATACCCGAGCATAGCCCTTCATTGCTCGTTGAGCGACTTTGAGCTTTAAGATGAGGCCGATAGTGAAAGACCACGTTAAGATATTAGATTTGCATTACTCCTTTTTAAATTGAGTGTGTCACAATTGTTCTTAAATTGAAAAGCACAATACACTAAAGTAGTTTTATTCGAAAGGTGGAATGTTAAAGACATCAAGACACTTAGAAAAAGCATACCATAGTAGGTATACTGCGCCCGTACGGAGTGCGGGCATGTTATATCAGATCTTAAAAGACCAATACTTGCAATAAAGTCTCTTTTAGTGCATAAAGGCCCATAGCTGCTATAGTCACAGCAAGAAGACTCACCCTTATCTGGAACGTGCACTTGGTAGATCTCTGTTGTATGAAGCCTTAGTTGTCCTCATCAAACATTTTATAACTGGTACGGCCGATGTTGATCACGACAGGGTACTACTGACCACACGAACACCTCGAGATTTGCTGAGAACTCAGTATGCTCTCGTCACCTGCTATATTTTTAAAGCCAAAGAACTGATGCCAATGTGACGATGAACTGGACATATATTGTCTTCTCGCTTATCGTGCCGAAAGCCTCTCCATCGGCTGTAGACAAGAGATTCAATTTACCATTTGCAGCTACCATCACTTTATTACTTAGTTGTAAGATACTAATGAGGAAGCGACGGGACAACGCATTGGAATAACAAAAAATCCCAACTGATTCCCGTAATGGATTCTGATGTGTAATCTCTCCATGGCTGCTGTTCCATGCGTCGGTAATCGGTGAACGATTCTAGTCGCCGTGTTTGCGGGCGGCCTTAGGCCTTAAGTTACCCTATTTATTCTTTAATTACCTCAATTAGACAGTCCAACTAAAGGGGGTCTTTGGTAGGCAGCGCGATGTCACGGGGCAATCTGTCTCTGTCAAGCTTGTGGGTTGGCGTACTCAGAAACGTTAATTAGTAATTGTAATCGAGCCAGTTAGGTAATTAACGTTTTCGAGTGCGGCTGTATTGTTGTTCTACAACTAAGAACAGGCAGAACTAGTGCAGGGTGATTTTGGGGTCGCTAACCCAACTATGACTCAATAAATGATTGCGATGTTAGCTGTATATATTTCAATTGAAACAGAGATAGTTCGTTACTTACATGTTTCAATTTAAAAATAGTTTAGTACCTTGAAAACTAACTGCCCGTTTTTAACTTTTCATAATTTGAGTGTGTCAAAGATTTAAAATAACACCGGGTTACCATGTATTCAAATTATCCCTTTTTTCTACGACTCTTAAGTTACCTTGTATAATATCAGCTCTATATTTATAGTATCTCTTAAACATAAATGCGTCTGTTTAACTCGACGGATTTCAGATTGCCCAAAATAACAAGTGACAAGCGGACGATTGACGGAAAGTATTCATCCAATAGCTTCTAGATATTAAGTAAGGACTGATATGATGTAAAATACTCAGTTTGTTTTCAGTCGCACATCTGTCACTGCCTTGTTTCTCATAGTATACGTCAATTAAAGTGTTGTTGGCTCTAGTACTGCTAAGTATTTATTATAATTTCGTTTCGTCTCGAAATTGTTGATGTTTTTGTATTCGGCGAGGTCTGTATAGATTCAGTATGAATAAAGCACTTTATCTTTTGTATTGTTTTATTCACCTATTATTAAGCGACTGTCAAGTGCGAGCATTTGAGAGCTAGTCACGTCTGGACCAGGGATGTTGCGGATGCCATTTTTTTCACATCCGCGGATGCGGATGCGGATGCGGATGTTTAGAGGCCCACATCCGCGGATGCGGATGCGGATGCGGATCTCTACAAAAAACGGCCAAGTGCGAGTCGGACTCGCGCACGAAGGGTTCCGTACCAAAAATTGCAAAAGAAACAGGTTTTTTTCTATGGGAGTGCACCTTGATTATTATTATTTTGTTTGTATTTGTTATTGTAGTGACAATACAAACTCATAATCTGTGAAAATTTCAACTACTTAGCTAGCACGGTTCTTGAGATACAGCTCTCAGAATGATGACCACTAAAAACGGCCAAAATCACATTTTTTCTATGGGAGGGCTCCCTTAATTATTTTTATTATTATTTTGTTTGTAGTATTTGTTGTAATATCGGCAACAGAAATACATCATCTCTGAAAATTTCAATTGCCTAGCTTTTACTGTTCTTGAGATACAGCCTGGTGATAGACGGGCAGACGGACAGACGGATAGACGGACAGCGAAGTCTCAGTAATAGGGTCCCGTTTTCACCCTTTGGTGCAACGCAGATGACCGACTTTTCTTGCGATCGAGTCTGCGGCGCACAAAGTCTGCATGGATTGTATGCATTGTGCGCCGGACTTTTTGCACGTCGTGTCACGTGTGCTTTATTGCATATAATTCCATAGGTTCTATTGTCATAATATAAAAAATCCGTCGCGGATAGTCTGTCCTCTGCGCAGGGCCTTTGAGTGTGTAACCCTAAAAACTCAATTATTGGTTTGGTAGGGTAAAAAATAATAGCGAAACGCGTCACCATCACCAATTGACCGAAGTACGAAATCAAATTACTGCTTGCCTATTGGTCAACATCGACACTCGACATACACCACTCGCCGAGCCCGCCACTTTCTTTCCTGTCGCGACATGCTTACACATCCGCATCCGCATAAACTCCGCATCGAATTTATGCGGATGCGGATGCGGATGCGGATGTCCAAATTGATGCGGATGCTTCGCATATGCGGATGCGGATGCGGATATTCGTAACAACCCTGGTCTGGACTAGTGAGAATCTAGACGTGAGTGATTTATTAGTCTGGTCCTTTTCTATTCAAATGGGGTCTCAGTGAAATAGGGAGCTGACAATTGAAGTTGTGTGGCTGGGTATCACTTAGATATTTTATTTTTGCTGCCAACTTTTATATCTAAGAGGTTGTACAAAGGGAAATCGCAAGGTGAAGAGTTTGTTTCTTGAGTTGAATTAAATACATTAATTAGGCTATTAATCTCCAACATAGGAAAGTAAGGATTCCGTACTATTGGTAATGTATGTACATTTTTTTTGTTCTTGAGAAGTAAGAGGGAGAGGGGAGAGGGACATTTTCCAACTTTTGAAGTATGTCTCGTGCTCACATTTATTAGGTTTGATGAAAATAATTATGCAATCTTCAATTTATCAACTTATTAAAAGCACCTACAGTATAATTCTGGTTCAGTTGGATTGTAACTACAAAAGTGAATCGTTTAAGACTAAATTACGTTCTCGTTTGGTTGAATTAGTGGAAAAACGTCAAGGTAAGAATTGCTGAAAAAGCGCTCAGTTGGCGGGAGAAACACTTTATAAGGAAAATAGCGTAGCGGGTAAGTAAATCCGGGATTAAAAACTACCTTCCTGAGTTTCTATAGTCACTATTCCGACATTTCCGACACACAAAAGAGTGAATTCGAAAAGTAGGTACAACAGGCACAAGACAGATACAGAAGACAATCTCCATTCAAAGTGTGCTCAAGTAACACATACAGGCACGATATCTCGGAACAGAACATTTGGGACCAGACCCATCTTCTCCACTGGGCACTATGGGCACGTGCCCAGGGCCCCGCGATCGAATGGGGCCCCCTAGTTCCTGCCAGATTACCAAATGATAACCATGGGGGCCCCATAATCCTAATGTGCCCAGGGCCTCAAATAGTTTAACCTTTTGACCGCCAAGACGCGAAGTGAAACGCTGTGCTCCTAACGCCAAAGACGTGAGTCGGCTTTTAGATAATGCTTGTTTTTTTTCGAACGGTGCTGTATTATTTTATTTAAATTAGGTATAAAATAACTTACACTATCTATAAATAAAGTAAACCTAGAAAAAATGTTGCAGCGTTTTATATTTCAGTTCTTTCGCAATAACTTCGACGCACCATTTAACGTCGTGGCGTCACGGGCACTGACTTGCGATGACGTGATATGGCGTCTTTGGCGGTCAAAAGGTTAAAGACGGTAGGTACTGTTTGGGACCAGTCCGAGCGCGGTTGCCGTCCGCTTGAAACGCGTCTGCGAAAGAATCTGCAAAAAAGCACTTTACCTTCAAAGAACTCCGTAAAGACTAAAATACTTTGTGAACATGTTTCTCCATAAAACTAAGTTTTAAAACCGCGGTATTACCTATTCCGCTGTTATCCACGGCACCTACTCTACATCAGAGCTTTAAGCGAGCTACCTACCCATAAAACTGTACATTCTTTAACAACTTAGAAAAGTTCTTACAAGAGCTTTTATTTATAGCCCAAGGCGGATGGTTTACAGACCAGCTAAAAAGTTAAATAAAAAATGTGACAAAAAAAAATGTATTGGGTATAAACTTAATGGGGATACGTACATGGCCGGACTTTCCCAGTAAGTATAAAATACTTGTGTTAGGAGTGTGGTGTCAGGCTGTCAGGTAATAATAACACTTCTCCATTTCTTCCGTGGATGCCGTTAGAGGTGCCTAAGTTAATATGTATGTTTTAGGCAACAGGCTAGCCTTATCACGGTATGATTTAATTACCTTTCGACGCGGCCGACGTTTCGGCCGCGTTACAGCGACCGTGGTCACGAGTTGACTCATACCATGATAAAGTCCCGCGTAAACATAAATATGTGTGAGAATCACGAAAGTTTAAAACAGTATAACAGGCTAGCCATTGGTCACTATATTATTACCTCTTTCATCTGTTTTCAAACCTAATATTAGGCCAGAAAAATCTGAGAAGCGTGAAACGTTTTTCACGGTTTTCTGCTATCCGAGGTAATAAAAAAAACTTTTTATTATGTACGATGAATAATACGTAGACAGAGTCACAAGAAATAGCTAGTTTTACCGTAAAATCGGTTCCCTAGCTCCGTTAACTTGATACGGAAGCCACATCTAACGCATCCACGGAAGTACTCCGGGGAACTTACTTTCCTTTTGAAATATTATATGATCGAGTAACTTCCACCTTGTTCCGAGCTTGATAAGAAGTTGAAGTTGTTTTTTGTTTACTTACATACATAGCATATGTGTAAGTAGGTCAGGTCAAGAGTACAGACTTATCCATAATCGGTGAGAATGTATGAAGAGATTTAGAAATTTTACGAATAACTCGCGTTTATTAAATCTAATTTAGCTTGACATGTTTCGGGCTAATTCTTAGCCCTTCATCTAGGAGCCGTGGCGGCTGCTGCTGCCAAACGCGCACTGCACGCCACCGCTCTCTTCGCTCTTTTCAACATGAGTGAGTCTCACGGTTAATGTTTAATATAAAGAGATTAATGAATGTGGATGAAGCAACAGGATTGTAGCAAGTGGAACAAAGTAGTCTGCCTACCACTGGGAAAGAGGTGTGATGGTATGTAGGTAGGTATGTATGTATGTATGTCTGTAATGTAGATACGTACATCACGCCTGTAGAGTTGGCAGAGCGTATGAAACGCTACACAGACAATCATGACATTTACACAGTTTGTAGACACTTCAAGCATATTTTTTAGACGTTAAGTTAAGAGGTACAATAGTGACAGGTTGTTTGTCTGTCGCATAAAATGTATCTATTTTCTTAGTCACCTCTTACGACATCCACGGAAGAAATGGAGTGGTATTATTCTATCCCGACACCACACAGGCGGCCCATGGTTTCAATAATGGCCGTACATACATACATCACTCCTGTATTCCCAATGAGGTAGGCAGAGCACACGAAACGCCACGTAGACAAAACCATGACTCTTTCGTTTTGTGTCCACTTCTAGCATAGTTCAAGGGACCGCTGTTGCCGCAATTCGGCATGTGGTGTTGGGTTAGAACAACACCTCGCCATTTCTTTGGCGACAGCCTAGCAGCCTGTAACTATTGTACCTCTTATGTTGAAAAATTTTCGAATAACTCACGTTTATTAAATCGAGTTTAGCTCGTCATGTTTCGGACTAATTCGTAGCCCTTCATCTAGGAGCCGCGGCGGCTGCTGCAGCCAAGCGCGAACTGCGCGCCTCCGCTCTCTTCGCGCGACTGCTCGTGCTCGACGAAACTAACACTGGCACACGACTACCTTCGTTATTATCGTCATTTATATTATTGTCAAAAATAGGGTAGCACACAACACTAACCACATCACTTTGTAAAGGCACCTCCACACTCGCTGTAGAATTAATAATAATATGTAGAGTTAATGTTTAATATTGTACTTCTTAACTTAAAACTTAAAAGATATGCTATAAGTTGCTGCGATACGAGTAAAAGACAAACATGGTCCATGTGGCGTTTCGTATGCTCTGCCTACCCCATTTGGGAATACAAGCGAGATGTATGTATGTATTTTAAAGGACCTTAGATCTCAGTATTTGGTATTAATTTCAATGTTATATCTCTTCGCGTTCTTGAGAAAAAGGATCTTGACAGACAGATGGACAACGAAATCATCAAACAAGGATTCCGTTCCATTATAGGAGCCTACAAAACCCTAAAAACTATAACCAATCAAGTTCTGTCCAAATATCATTGACCTAGGCTTCATAGATTGGGTTTTCGAATACAGAATACGTAAGCTTACTAACCCCTATTTATTTTCAATAGCAAATTGATTCGACGTCGAAAAGCTATTTTATTTTGACTGACAGCGAATTTACGCCACAAAGTAGAAATACTGGAGTAGGCTTTAGCTTGTCTTGTCTTTGTAATATTTTTTGTTAGCCAATATTAATATTAATATCTCGCCTGAAGAATATGTGACATTGTGACAAGTTGTGTTGAATTCCAAGTCATTAAATAATAATTGTTAAACATAACGCCTATATTCCAAAATGGGGAAGGCGGAACTCACGAAATGATACATGTACAAAGCCATGACTTTTCATAATACATGTAACGTATGTGACGTATGTTACGTATGTAACTTTTAGCGTATCTCTATAGGTTTTTAAGTTAGATGAAAGAGGCATTCATTATTTAGGCTCAATTCACACTAGAAGAGCAGCGCAGCGCGGCGTAGCGCAGCGACCCGCTCCGTGGAGAATGCGCGAGGATTCCTGCGACTGCTCGAGAAGCCGCTGGAATGCGTAGGAAGTCGCTGGAATTTACATAATTATTGACATATTGACATATGTATAGACAGCGGCCGTCCCGACTACTCGAGCATCCTCGGGCATTCCCGCGACAGCTCGCGCAGTCGCACGGCTTTGTTTATGGAATGCGCTAGAATTCCCGCGGATCCGCGGGCATCCGCGCGCAGCGTTAGAGTTTCTCATGCGATAATAAGTCTTATTGTAACGAAAATAAAGTTGAAATTCTCATGACACTGAAACTGCGCTCCGCTACGCCGCGCTGCGCTGCTCTTCTGGTGTGAATTGAGCCTTAAACTGATCCATTTTACAAAATTAGTAAAGAAGTGAAACTTAGTTGTCAATCATTATCAGGCAACATCTTTTCAAAGATTCTACCCTATTGTTTTCTGACATTTAAATTCATTCGTCGCCTCTCGTCAAACATCCTCCGTAACTCATCCCACCCACTTTATTAATTCAAACCACCATCTATTTTGATTTTAATCATTCCCTACAAAAGTTATTCAATCTCTACAAACTAAGTACTGGATATTGGATATGAAAGTTAAAATACTACTAATGATCTGACCGAAGTTTCGCGAATTTCCAACCGCCGGGTACACTTTCGGATGCTTGCTTGTTACACGGGGAGTTTTGGTTACACTGTGTACTGTCGAGGACAAAAGTAATAGTTTTTTTTAACGTCAGGACTCATTGGGTTTGCTGGACCCAGTAGCAGTTATGGTCGCTTACTTTGTTTGAGCTTACCCGGACAACGTTGTTCTTAGTACAGACCTACCTTTAAGTTAAAGTAATATATTAATCATCATCAGCCATAAGACGCCCACTGCTGAATATAGGCGTCCTCTTTAGATTTCTATAAATACCTAGCGACCTGCATCCAGCGTTTTCCCGCGACCTTTATTAAGTCGTCTGCCCAACTTGTAGGTGGACTTCCTACGCAGCGCCTGCTGGTTCGTGGTTTCCACTCAAGCACTTTTCGTAAAACAAATTTAATATAGATAGTATAAGGCAATAAATAGCAAAGTGTGGTCGGAAATAAACTTGGTCAAGTTAATGATGGTGGTAAGTTTGAACATCGCTTTTATGTAGAAAAAGCGTTGTGCGAATTTTATTGGCAACAAATTTGTAAGTCAACTTTTGGTAGATTTTAATAATTTTCTTGATTTTTTGATTCATCAGTGATCCTAAACACTTCATAAAAACTGGATATCCAAAATTAACGGCATCAGAAACCATTATACGAAAATCTCACGTATCAAAATACTCCACCGTCATTCAGGTTATTGAACTCAATCATATCCGTTTTCCTACCCAAATAATGGTTTCAGCCGACGATAATAATCTACCTATTTTTATCATAATCGCTTGATTATGGTTATTAATGAATAGGGTAAACAGGGACGATTAAAATCTTGCCTTTGTCACGCGAAGGCGGATCGGTGAATGTGAATTAGGCATTATTATAGGGTGAACACGAGAAGGCTCTTTGATCGACACGCGTGCTCTTGTTGCTGTAAGTAAACACAGAGGAATAAGGACTAGAGAACGTCAAGTCACTTTGTGACATGACAGTCCAAAGTTTCAGGGTGCTTCGGATTTTAGAGGCATCGGGTATTGGATGACACCCTATCGTGGTCTGGTGGGTTTGTTGTGTCACTAACTTACAAAACTATTTTAAGGTACCGTAAATAAATTTTGTTGTAATAATATTCCGCTTAGGTATTTTCTTTGTCTAATTTTGCCATGACACAAAAAAATAGAATTTTCATTAATTTTATTAGAGAACATCTGACTACTTACGAATGGTTTTCTAAGAGATCATGGATTATAAGTATGAAAGAATATTTGTATTATATCCGTAATTCGTCCCTGATGCTCACCTTAGAGTCGATTTTTAAAGGATAAGATACGTAACTATATTCTAATTTAGTTAGTTAGTTGGTATGAAATTTCGTTCAAATTAAAGTGGATACGTTACAAAACTATAGTAACAGAAAGGCAATTGTGATTAAAAAAAATAATCACGGAGTATAGTTACAATCGCACGCATACATTGTGCGCCATACTGATAAAAACACCCACGTAGTAATAGTTTCTATTCTTTGCCCACGCTCAAACCACATGTTCAGCGACATCTCGACTCCTGTCTTTATTTCCTCCATGTCAGCTTTACTTTGGCACACAGTATTATGTTATTACCTATTGTATATTTATAGCCGACTTGCGTCATCATTTCCAGACGGAATGTCATTCCCTAAGGACTTTCAAGGCCATTTTAGCGTCGAATTGTCAGATTACTATGTATGTACTTGTACTTGTATATGAAACTACTGTGATGATAATGGAAATACGGTCTCTTCGGTCGGTCTCTTTTAACTAACGTTAAACTAAAATTGGGCTATCAGTGGCTAAGGGTGGTACAGAACCAGACCAATCAATCGATACAATATTTTTTAACACATTCACGACCATCCTAAAATCAAAACATCTGCGCGGAACCGAGTAGTCTATAGCTAGTACAAAATGAACCTGCTACCGGGTTCTCGGTATCTCCCGAATGTTACGAAGAACCAGGGAGCCAAGTCGACATTCTGAATGTGTTAAGATGGTCGTAATTGTGTTGACATTGATTTTACATTGTAAAAATTACAGTGCTACCGCAGTGTACACATTTCTTCGCGTATCCCATTTGCTTATTGCCTCTAAAAGTAAAGACATTACGATACAGACGTAAATAAAAAGCTCTGCAGACCTAAAACCAAGGGTGCAAAGCGTGATATAGTCAAATCATGGTTTTGTCTATGTCACGTTTCGTGTGCTCAGCCTACCTCACTTGGGAACACAGGCGTGATTGTATGTATGTAAATAAAAAATACTATTACCGCTTTTCAGCACGACTGTACCAACACAGCCCCGCCACACGTAGGGCGGATTACTTCCAATATTTAAGGCCCTTTGAGCCGCACCCGCATCGAGCGACCAATGTTCCTGTTAAATATATTTATAGCTGGAATTAAGCTAACAAGCTATTTAACCGATTTAAAAAGGTAAGTGTCGGGTTTAGAATAACACCTCTCCATTTCTTCCGTTGATACGAGGCGACTAAGGAAATAGGTAGAGGTATATTTTAGGCGACATGCTAGAAACCTGTCACTATTGTACTTCTTCCATCTACATTTAAAACTGACATTATGCTAAATGTGGTTACGAAACGTGAAATAGTCGTGGTTGTGATCTGACTATGTAACTAATATGAAATCTTAAAAATATGCTATAAGTGGCTCCGTTATTTGAAATAATCATGGATAGGTATGTCTATGTAGCTTTTATTGTTTGCTGTGCCTGTGCATATTATGTAGCCACTCTTAGCGTAGTAGGTAGCAAGTTGTCGCCTAAAGAATTTTTAAACCTAATTCTTATTTTATCTCTATTTTTTTTGGGTGTTTTTGTATCGATGGCTCTCAGCGAGAAAATTCAAATAACATTTCAATTTGGTTACATTATGTCATTCCAAACCGTTATCCCTCAGAGCAATGTTTCCTGTCAAATAAAGAAAACATTCAAAGGTGAAAACTATTACGACATCCTCATCACATGATTCATGTGACGTGTAAATCCTCAAACGCCCGTGACATGTCACATATCAACCATTCTCAGCAAACTTCACTTATGCCACCACAAAAGCTTGAAAGGAATGTTGAAGGTTTGTGTTATATTTTCCGCACTAACGTCAACTAAATTGTTTTTGGGTAACAAATGCTTGCGTGAAAGGGTTACAGAATGCTTGTTTGGGTGTCTTCTGTGGACATGACAAAAGTTAAAGGCATTCCATTTCTTCCGTGGATGTCGTAAGAGGCGACTAAGGAAATAGGTCAAGGTATATTTTAGCGACAGTCTAGCAATCTATAATTATTATACCTGCCATCTCAACATCTAAAAACATACGCTAGAAGGGGCCGCGAAACGTGAAATACATATACACATACATCACGTGAAATAGTCACAATTTTGTCAATTCGTGTTCACTGCCTACCCCATTTGAGAATATTATGCCTGATGTAAGTATGTATCTATGTGAATAGCACCACAGAGCTAAACAGATCTTTTATTATACATACATACATACATACATATTCACGCCTGTATTCCCATGAGGGGTAGGCAGAGCACATGGATTCAAAAATCCAGTGCCACGTCTAGCAAATTCAGGGTAACCAGATGGTTAAACGTGATATTGCGGTGACAGGTTGCTAGCCCATCGCCCACAATACACTAACCCTTTCCCAGAGTCGACTCTTACGACACCCACGGGAAGAAAGGGGGAAGTTAATACTTTGCATTAACGTAAAATACACAGTTAGTTCTTTCTTTCCGTGGATGTCGTAAGAGTTGACAAATAAAATAGATTTAAGCATACTTTAAGACCTAAAGTTTAGGCGACTGGCTAGCAACCTGTCACTATTATATTATACCTACTTCTACATCAAATTATGTTAACATTTAAAATTATCCTGGAAGGCCGGGAAGTATTCACAAAACGAAAAATAGCATGACTGACTAATAGGGTCTTTGACAACAGTAAAAATAAACTATAATTTGTGGCCATCGTAACAGATTATAGGAAAATTAAACATAATTCACTTTCTTTTGTTCAAAATATTATGCATTTTTAGAGTATTTTGTTCTATTAATTTCTAATATTCGTTAATAATGTATCTGTGACTGAAACGCTTGCAATTGATTGATGACGTCACATACCATGAAAGGTATCTGTGGTCAAAGCGGACATTGATAATTTGACATGACAATTTTGACAGCTTCTTTGTGTGGTGCCTTTGTTTACTTGCATTTGACGTCAAACACCGTTTTTGGCGTGAGTTTGAGAATTTGAACTTTAATATTTATTTTCTTTGTTAATACAGACAAGAATCCGGAAATACTAATATAGCGTGTTTATTACATAATGAACAATTTATTAAAAATATATTTCAAAAATGTTCAAAAACCCTATTCTATGTAACGTATCGTATGCTCTGCCTTCCCCATACAGTTCTAATCCAGACAATAGCAAGTTGGCTTTATATGATATTTCGCCCACGCTATATCTATTTACCCATTTGGGCCCCGTAAACAGGAGAGGGATGATCGATTTTGCCATAAAGCAAATATAATCAAATGGGGGAACAAAACCGGCTGAGCCCTTCCTTCCACATTATATTCAAATACTGCGGCTAAGCAATATTTTACTTATTCATGTAGCTATTCTAGTATTTCTGTTTCACTTAATAAAGTAGGTAGGTACTCATTCAAAAGGATAGTTTCATTTTGGGAACAAAGCTTCTCGGATATATTTTTTTTACAGACATTCAAACATACAATCACGGCTATGTTCTCAAATGGTGTCAGACAAAACCTTGATTATGACTACTTCAGGCTTCACAGCCACTTCTAACATAATTTCTAACATAACAGATGAAAAAGGTAGGTTGCTAGCTTGCCGCCTAAAGCATACCTATTTATCTAAAAATATTTCCTTAGTCACCTCTCACGACATCCACGAAAGATATGGAGAGGTGTTTTTCGAAACCCGACATCACACGACGAATTAGTGATTATATTGGAAAGCTTGTAAAAAGATGCATAAATCCTATAGCTGCCTTTGTCCCAGGTGTTGGCAATGTTTTATAGCTTCTTCAGCAGTTTAAGTCCCATTGTTTCATTTCATAAAGCTATTGCAAGTGCCAAGACTTGAATGCCATTGTCATGATAACTGGAGAGGCGAAAATGTTTGTCGACGCTAGAGCGGGGACGGAACGACGAAGACAAAAGCAAATAGCCACTGAACCATACTAAAATTATGCCAAAAGTGGGTACGATTCGTGAAATAGTTACATTTTGCCTATGTATCGTCTTGTGTGTTCTGCCTGCCTGGTCCAGTTTTGAGTTGGCAGGCATAATCCCGGAAAACAGATGAAAGAGGTGGTATAATAGTGACATGTTGCTAGCCTGGCGCCTAAAATATACCCATTTCCTCAGTTACCTCTTACGACATCCACAGTGGAAATGGAGAGGTGTTATTCTAATCCGACATCACACTGACTGAAGTCGATCAAGAGTCGGTCGATTTCGCTTGCATATTAACGCGAAGAATTGTATGGAAACTGAGACAGCCTCCAAGTAAGGTTATCGTCTCTGTGCTGGACTGATCCAATATTTGGCACCTGCAACCTTATGTCATAAGAAGACAGGTGACAGATGGGTGTCATCTATTGGGCGTTGAGGCGTCGAGCATCGGTACTTTTACCTTAGCACGTTTCCACAACTGCCGCGGTGGACTGTTTCCATTCATTCTTTACGGTCATTCGCAAACGAAATCGCTATCTTTTCATGACCGATTTGAATACACTAAGCACTCAGACAAAGGTAGAAAGAGACAGCAATATCGTTAGACTAAACAGTTCGGGAGTTGACCTTCGGTACGTAGTTCTATATTATCTATTTGTGACTCAAAATTCCAAGATTCGTGCTATGATTCGTCTTAGTCTGCTCACATTACCCCCTATTTCGGCGAAGTCTCCCGTCTGAACCTTATCTCTGAACCATTACTACGGGTTTACACTGTTTAGTGACCGAACTCGCTAGCGACGTCCTAAGCGAATTGCCCGGAACTTGCAGCGCTGTTAGCGGCCACTTGAGTAAGTAAATAGCGGTAGCATGAGTCCAACGGTTTATTAGGAACGCTCCGTGTACACAGTCATCACAGCTCGAAGTGTCAGAGTCATCGCCATATGTATTATTACAAAAAAGATTCAGTATCATCACGTTCGGAATCCACTTTTGAATCGGATTTATTGTTTTCTTTTTAGTCTACAAACACAGTGCAACATTCCAAGCAAATTGCGCGTGTACGCTGCACGTGGCAGCCTTTGACGACGGACGGCACCTTCCTTGCCCTATTTAGTCGCCTCTTACGACATTCAAGGAAGAAATGGAGAGGTGTTATTCCAGGACACCACAGGGAAAAAACAAACACGGAAGAAAGACCCAAATGTCATCGAAAAATTAAATCGAAAACTATTCGAAGCGCGTGTATTCGCTATTGATCGTAGTGAACCATGGTAGGGGCTACTACTGGCCTTTTGCAGTGACTGCAATTGTCGACATTTACATCACAAGGGCCGAGTTCAAGCATGCAGCGCCTGCGCCGCTGTTTGTAACTGCGTCAAAATGGAATAAATTTCATGCCACAATGAGTGGCCCGCTATGGCTGCTATTTGGTTAGCTTTGATAGAAGTTAGATTATTTGAAGCATAGTTGCTCAGTGAACAAACTCATACTTATGAGTTCATTTTTAAATCGGTGTTCCTGCAGTTATGCGGGTGGTTAATAATACAATAGTGACATGACAGGATACAAGTCTATCGCCTAAAGCATGACACACGCTAAGCAGATACGATAAGATATCTGTATCTGAACGGATATCTGTCAATATCGCTCCCTATACAATTCAATGACCAAACACACAAAGTGCAGATAACTTCTATTTTACCGTCAAATATCTGTTGCCACCGACATTTGGAAAGATGGCATTTGTAGGCAGATCAAATATTATCGTATCTCTTAAGTCTACGACACGCTTTTACCTATTTTATGTAGTGGTAGCTAGTAACTATTGGCCTTTTGCAGTGCAATTGTCGACATTTACATCACAAGGGCCGAGTTCAAGCATGCAGCGCCTGCGCCACTGTTTGTAACTGCGTCGAGATGGAATAAATTTCATGCCGCAATGAGTGGCCTGCTATGGCTGCTATTTGGTTAGCTTTGATAGAAGTTAGATTATTTGAAGCATAGTTGCTCAGTGAAGAAGCACCTACTTGTTTTTTAATCGGAGCGCTTGCAGTTAAGTGGGAGCAATGGAATTTACTCACCGAAAGTCTAGTCTATGTTTGTATAGAGTATTAGGCCGTGGTCGCCTTCATCCGTCGCCCGCGGCCGACAACGGCCCGCCGTGCTGCCCGCGGCGCGCGGCTTCTGAATGGTATGTTCGGGAATGCTCGGGAGTGGTCGTTTTCGCCCGCCGCGTGTGGCGTTCCGTTTACTGCTATTATTCAGACGCCACGGGCGGCGGGCCGTTGTCGGCCGCGGGCGGCGGGTGAAGGCGACCACGGCCTTAGAGTGAAAAAACAATAAAATTAAGCTCCATACACAATTACGCACTGACGGTGCATCGCGGTGGCGTGAAGGTACGAACGAACCGTTTATTTCCCGAACGGTGCCATGAGCGCGCTCTGGAGTTTAGTTTCGAATATTATTATTACAATCGACAAAAATGCGTTTGGTGTCGCGCGAACAGAGTGGTGGCGGGGATTGGGCGTTTGGCAGCAACCGCCGTGGCTCCTGGATAAAAAAAGACAGACTAGTCCAGAATGAGTTGCGTTAAAAACCGATTTAAGATATTAGATATCTGTAAATTCATTTCGTTTATGTTAAGTAGGTACAGTCGACCAAGAAATTGGTCTACCCCCTCAAGATCGATATTCATTTGAACCTCATGAAACAACAAGGTCGATTTCCCCTCGTCATAATATTATGACAGTGACAATGTCAACCTTGTGACAATTTTGATCTCACAGAAACTTTTGTCAAAAGTGGTAGACCACTTCCTTGGCCCACCGTACGTATTTACTACGTTGCACAAACAAGCATTTAATCACCAATTTTCTTAATTATAATAGAGTAGAATCTTGTTTTAATCAACGTCTCACGAATTTCGTTTTATCCTAAAAGGTAATTAACAATTAATTCTAACTCGAAAATAAATAAGAGCGGTGAAAGTTGTTCACCTCTTACGTTTGAGTAATTGATTTTCTTTGGCAAAAATGGCGGTAGTCTCAGATCAGTGGTTTGCAACCTTTTATAAACTCGGGACACTGATTCCAATGTTTTAGATCCAAACTAGATGGGACCCAGGACTTGTACTATTATCTATTCTGTGCCAGGACCAACAAAAATTACTAAATTAGCTCATTAATTACTTAATAAATTAAATGTATGACAAAAAAAGCCGTGATAGGCCAGCGGTTCGAACTGTGGCCTCTCAAGCAGAGGGTCGTGGGTTCAAACCCCGAGCTCGCAAATCTGAATTTTTCGGAATTTATGTGCGATATCAAATTTGATATTTATCACGAGCTATACGGTGAAGGAAAACATCGTGAGGAAACCTACACACAGCGACGAAGTAATTCAACGTTGTGTGTGAAGTTCCCAATCCGCACTGGGCCCGCGTGGGAACTATCGTCCAAGCCCTCTCATATTGAGAGGAGGCCTGTGCCCTGCAGTTGGGACGTATATAGGCTGATGATAATGATGATGATGATGATGACATAATATGAATATCCCGCCTGTACTCGCAAATGCGGCAAGCAGAGTCCGAAAAACGTTACATAGGTAAAACCATGATGACTTCTTGTTTCGTAGAAACTTTTAGCACGATCTTAGAATAAAATAAAATCTTATTTCCATATTCTGTTAATGTACGTTAATTAATAAGCAAGTATGGATCAAATTGGACAAAGATTCGTCATTTTCTCGAGAACCGGAGTTATTTTGGAAACAAATGCGTTTTCATTAAGAGCGTGCACACAAAATTCGGTGATTTTGATGTTTTTCCAATGCTTTAGAAAGCTATAAATCCTTAAGTTTTTAAAGAAAAACTACTGTAACATATAAATAAACTCTTTTTCTAGGGATTAACGGAAAAAAATATTTTATTAGCAACACAGATTTCTTTTACTTAGCCAATTTGTTGAAGGGTTTTCACAAAAATACGCGTCAGAGCTGTCTTTCACTTGAAAATTTGCCATTAAAATTTACCATAAACGATATAAACTTGTTATTATCTGATAGACAATATAGTCTACTGAGGATTAACGGATTAACATGAATCAAATTATTGGTTTTTATTATTCAAATATCATTTTACATAATTTGAAAGTTGAACCATTACTTTATTTTTTTTCTCATTGATCTTAATGTAATTACAAATGAAACAATTTTATTGTAAATTTACAGAATATGTTTAGTCTAACCATATTTTTTTCATGGCTAAATATGAGTTAATTTACATTTCACGATTTTTTAAACATTGGTCCAAAACCACTAAGGTCAGGTGGGGGAAGAGAAACGCAGGGATAAGAGGGCTCTACAGACCATAATCACTCATAACTCGACGAGTTATGGTCTGTGGTGCCTCTTACCCCTGCCCTGCCCCTGAATTTCTCTTCCCCCACCTGATCTTATATTACGTTCGTAAAAAATGTGTGCGCCCTCTTAAGTACGTAGAATTGCCTTTTGACGTCAGGAAGCCGCAGAACGTGTAAGAAACAGGAATTTAATTATAATTGTGCCTTGACTACAAAGATTGGTGTTTACAGTCCTTCCTCGTACTTATTTGGCTACATATATTCTTGAAAGGTCGGCAGCGCACTTGTGACCGTGGTGTTCCAGCTGTCTATGGGTTCAAATGGGCCGTTTGGTCGTTTTCCCATTGTAACATTAAATGCCTTGAAAATATTAAAGACGCCAGGGTTTCTGGGATTTGTGGAAAAATAAGTTACTTAGCCAAAACTATTACTAAGTAGGTATTTCACGCTTCGCAGCCATATCTGGCAAAATTTTAGGTTTACAACTGATAGAAGAGGTATAATAACAGTGACAGGTGAAATCTTTCCGTACTCACCTCTTGCGTCATCCGCAGAAGATATGAAAATGTTGTTTTATGCCGGCACCACTCAGGTTATACATACATACATATTCTCACGCCTGTATTCCCAAGAGGGGTAGGCAGATCACGTGAATTCAAAAATCCAGTGCCACAACACTTACTCACTCAGGATATGAGACACGTATGTATGTCAATTAGGGGCCATCCATAAAGTACTATGTCATACATTTTACTATGAAAATTACAGGAAATTTGTTAAAGTGTCATAAATCACTGACCCCCCCCCCCACCTCCGAAAGTGTGACGTACTTTATGGATGACCCCTTATGTATCCAGTAATAGTAAGTTTAGTTCGTCTGAGAAATAAAGTTATTTAACCATACAAACATACATACATCGCTCCTGAATTCCAAATGAGATAAGCAGAGCACACGAACCGTCACAAAGCCAAAACCAATTATTTTTTCTATGCAGTTATCATTTCGTAATCAGTACGTCTAGTGTGTTCATTTCGATGGTGCAGTCGTTAACGAATTCGTTTGCGAGTTATCGCAAAATTGTATGGAAACCGAGACAGCGCCGCCAGCGGAACGTTTGCACAACTGCCACGGTCGACAAGTCTCCATACATTCCGCGACAACTCGCAAACGAATTCGTTAACGACTGCACCATCGAAACGAACACACTAGACGTACTTTTTAGAAATGAAAAGGTGTCGTTCTATCCTGACACCACACAGGATATGACGATATAAGACACGTATGTCAATTATGTAACCAGTAGTAGGTAAGTTTAGTTCGTCTGAGAAATAAAGTTATTTAACCATACAAACATACATACATGCTCCTGAATTCCAAATGAGATAAGCAGAGCACAAAAACCGTCACAAAGCCAAAACCAATTATTTTTTCTATGCAGTTAGCGTTTCGTATGCTCTGCCTACCCTTTTTGGCAATACAGGCGTGATGTATGTAACGACCCCCGCCAAGTGCCTACTTATTTGCCCCGGGGAATTAATTTACCTTCAACTTCACACCTTGCATGGAAAAACCCAATTCGGATTCAATTAAAGGTACCGTCGTGAGTTTCGGTGTTATTCTTCAACGTAAACTCTTTACTCCGAGGCAATGTTGAGCTATATAATTTAGTATAAATTAATGAAATTTAATGAGAAGTATTTTAAAATAAATAAAACACTCATCAAAGTACCTAGGGATTTAATTTGAGATTTGAATAGGTATTTAATTTTAGGCATTTTTCTACTAAATAAAACCATCAAATTAGTCTACTTATTTACCTAGGGACTAATGACAATAAGTACATACCTATCCCACCACTTTTTTTTGCCGTGTATGACATGTACAGTCAAGGAAATTGATTACTGTGCCACTTTGTACCTTTTCACAAAAAATGTCACTGTGACATAGGTACCATACTTTCTACTATTCAAAGCTATATGAAACTCACTATGAAAAGGTACAAAGTGGCACAGGTATCAATTTCCTTGACTGTACTTATCTAAAATCATCAGTCAACACCCAATATAACGTAAACCCCATTGACAGCGAAACTCAATACCTTCCCCGAACACCAGCACGTGCACAATTAATTCCAATTCCACACCAAATTTACATACAAAAATGCCAATTCGATTTCAATTAGATATACTACGGTTGATACATTCGCTGTCACAGCATGAGATAACGATCGCATACCATTCCCGGGTATTTATTGCACCGTTTAGCAATAAACGGTAGGTTTACCTACCTTGGGCCGTAAACGAACGGTTCCGGGTAGTGGCGTATTCGGGAGGAAATAATTATGTGCGTAACGATAACTTGTAATACGTGAGATAACGGCGATAGGGTTAGATATTGACATTCATAAACATCCAAATGGGGTTGACAGGGTACATTACAGAATCAGAATATTTATTGTTAACCTAGTTAGGTTATTCTAAATTTGCTAGGTTTAAAATACCGGCCAAGTGCAAATCGGACTCGTGTACGAAGAGTTTGGTAACATTCATCGCCTATACACACACCATATTTTAATTGCTTACTAAGTATTGCCGTTATTAATATCTAGCAAAAAAACTGCAATAAATCACGTTTTTTGCTTACGAGCCCCCTTAAATATTTATTTGATCGTGTTTTTTAGTATTTGTTGTTATAGCGACAATAGAAATAGATAATCTCTGAAAATTTCAACAGTCTAGCCACCACTGTTCGTGGGATACAGCCTGGTAACAGTTGGTTTGACGGACAGACGGAAAGATAAGGCTCAGTAATAGGATCCCGTTTTCACCCTTTGGGTACGGAACCCTCGAAAATACTGGGTATTTATTATATTTTCTGAAAATGTCATTACGTGAAATAATAAGGTAATATTGACCATTTCTTTCGTTAATTTCGTGATAGGCAACTGACCGCAGGTTACATACTGCTCACTGTTCACTTGTACTATTTTCGTCGAACTATTAACCACCTAACGACCTGAACGGAAAAATACGATGTTTACTTGACACATGCAGGCAGACCAAGGAGGCGCTCCCTACGATCAACCCCAAGTTGTCCCGCAGGCTGCGGGGGTTGCAAAGGCCGCAGTTGCGGCTAATCGTCGGAGTGGTAACTGGTCATGCTCTCCTTAACAAACACTTACACACGCTGGGTGTTACAGACAGTCCCCTGTGCAGAGCCTGCATGGAAGAGGACGAAACAGCCGCGCACATTCTACTGGAGTGTCCTGGCGTGGCCGACTACAGGATGAAGCACCTCGGGACACCGGGGTCGCTCCAGGAGGTTGCCGACAACACAAAGTGATTGCTGGCGTTCCTCCAGGAGCTGGGCTGGCATGAATAGCATGCCGATCGGCTCCACCACGCAAAAAAGGCGCACCTAAGACGTCGAGTTGCGGAAACCAGCCCGTCCTACAATTACAAAAAATTATTACTTGACAGCAGGCGTATTCTGGGACATGTGATCGCAATCATCCAATTTCTGATCCGATCCGACGCGAGTCTTGATGAAAATCGTCCCAAATCTCGTCCTTAAGTAGGAACAGAATCGCAAAAGCTATGGTCCCTTTCCAGAATAAGTCTTTCGTTCCCCGCGTGCGAACAAACACGTGGAACTACGTAATAACGCGACTTGATGAGGCAGTTGGCAACAACAGATGGAATCTTCTAGAATTTCCATGGCCCTTAACAAGAGTCGATAAACTGTGGGTAGGTGGGTAAGGCCGCGACGTAAATCTACCGCCTTTTTAAGGTTCCGTAGCCAAAATGGCAAAATATAACCCTTATAGCTTCGTCTTGTCTTTCTGTCTGTCAGTTCGTATATCACAGCCACATTTCTCTGAAACTATAGGAGCCATTGTGTGAACGGCATGAAGATTTTGACACAAAAATTGGACAAAAAAAATGAAAATTTTGGGGGTTTCTCATAAATATTTTACGTAACTGAAAATAGGTTCAAACGAGATTTAGTAAGTGGTTTTTTTATGGTGAACGTAAATTTAATTAAAACCATAAATTCGCGTATCGCTTCTTATTCTAAATCCGACACCACACGGTAAAATAAAAAATGCTGTACGTATACCCAATAGTCAATACAGTAGCATGCGTACCTAATTAGTCAGAATGTTAGCTTTACGAATTACGCGAATCTGCATTAGCCTTATATGCATATTTGACTACAATGTAGCTCCCACAGCTCATTAGTGCCGGGGCTCGACTAATTGCTACCAGTATCGGCATTTACATTGCATACGCGAGCGTGCCATAGACCACATAATAACTGGAAGTCTGAGAGTCTGTGAGAATGGCATCAAAATCAAAACTATGTCGGGACCCTAGTGCCATCTATCTTCGAATGATACAACTTCTTCGACAAACGTCATCGACGTCATTTGCTGTCAAAACTGTTTTAATGGCGCTAACAAAGTTTCGATCGATTGCATAAATACAACCTCCAACTTCCTCTCTGTGGACTTCGGTCTCCAGCCATGACATCTGCCTGGGAAAATGGTCTCTATTGGAGTCGTCCCTACGACTATTTTACGTTACGCAGACATTACACATATTATTCTAACCTGATACATTGAGATAGTGACAGGTTCCCAGCCTGTCACCTAAAGCATACCTTAACCTATTTCCTCAGTCGTTCTTACGACATTCACGGAAGAAATGGAGAAGTGCTATTCTATCCCGATACCATACAGGTTCAGGAGCTTCAATACAATAGGTAAATAATTTTCACATTTTATTAAATGTACAACTACTTACTTAAAACTGCATATAATGGGATAGGCAGAGTACACGAAATGTGAAATAGACATTTATAACCAAAATGATGACTATTTCACGCTTTGCAGCCACTTCTAGCATTATTTTAGGTTTGAAAACAGATGGAAGTCGGAAGAGGTAGTTTAATAGTGACAAGTTGCTAGCCTGTTGCCTAAAAAATACCTAAACCCATTAGTCGCCTCTTGCGAACTATTAATAGCAAAGCCAAATTTAAATTACCCACGTTACTCTACACGAAATAGCAACTTACACTCAACTTACTAAGGAAGTAGCTAGTCATATATAGGTCGCGCCGCAGCTAACTGGGGTGAATTTCACGGGGTAATTACTATGGTCACCGGAGCGTGGTTGATGCGCGATTGTTATAAGACTATTTAGTCGGGTAACGGTGGTGAGACGCCCTATATTGTTATTTTGCGCTCCGTATGTCGAATTTTGGTGGATTGTTAGTAAGCGCGGGGTTGAGCGCATTCAAGCGTAGTTACAGATTCATACATACAGATTCTTCGACACTTATGCCATTTTAAACATAAAACTACCGTGAGACTCACTCATAGTGAAAAATAACGGAAATTACTCACGTTGTTTAAGGCCTGTTCAATTTACTAAGCGGACACGCTTAAACGTCTTTTAAACTTACAATTTGTAATCAATTGATATACTATTGGCCGCAATGACATTAGCAAATCCATCTTCGCCAATTGCGACATATTTGATCTTTAATTATTAACTATTTTTCGCGATAGAGCGTATTAATTTAGATAATCGCAAATTAATAGTGCAAAAATGGTATACAGGGCAGTATTCACTGCGACAAATAGCAAAAATTTACAAATATTCCAAGTCAGCGATGTACCAAATTATCAAAAAATTTGGAGAGCATCATACTCTCGAAGATTTACCGAAATCTAGACACGGAAACGGGCCGGAAAATCCTCAAGTCGACGAAAATGTAATGCGGCTGTTAAAATCGCTAAATTATCTATCCGTTCGTGAAATTGCCAAGAAAGTTGGCGTCAGCGTAGGTACAGTACAAAATATTAAAAAATATATATATACGAACCTACGAAAAGCAAAACAATTCGAAAAGAAGTGTATAACAGCAAATTTAGATCGAAAAAACGGTGCGGGAAGTTGTACAACATCTTACTAAAAGATAAATCTCGTTGCATTTTAATGGACGACGAAACTTACGTAAAATATGATAGCAGTACATTACCGGGGCCCCAATACTACAATGCCGTCGTAGGAGAGTCTGTACCCGAGGAGGAAGAACTATTAAAATGGATAAATTCGGGAAGAAAGTCCTGGTTTGGCAGGCAATCTGTTCCTGTGGCCTCAAAAGTGTTTCTTATTTTGCAACAGGCACTATTGGCGGTGAAATATACAGAAAAGAATGCATCCAAAAACGGTTAATTGCCGTCTATCGGAAACACAGTATCCCACCCTTGTTTTGGCCTGATTTGGCAATTTCCCACTATGCTGGGCTGACAGTGGAGGTACTAAATTCAAAAAACATTGAATTCACTCAAATAAACACAGTCCACCAAATCGTCCAGAGCTCAGTCATATCGAGCGGTACTGGGCTATTGTGAAGAGGTACTTAAGAAAGGATGGTCGTGAAACAAAATCATTGAAAGAATTAAAAAAAAAGTGGTTTACAGCTAGTCGAAAAGTGTCAAAAAGTGAAGTGCAGGCACTTATGCGTAGTATCCGAATAAAAGTCTGTAATTTTTAGCGATGTATTTAAGTTTTTTTTTTATTAAATAGTATTTTGTTTGTTTTCGTTTTAATAATATTTTTAGCCAAGTTAAGACATAACAGCGAAAATAAAATCATAAAAATAATAATGTTTTGTGTGTCCGCTTAGTAAATTGAACAGGCCTTATACCGAGATTAGCTCGACATGTTTCGGATTAATCCGTGATCCATCATCTGGAGCTACGCGCCACGGCAGCGGACAGACGCGCACTATGTGCAGCCGCTCTTTCCGCGCGACTACTAGGTACAGCTGACAGCAGTTCACAACTACCCACATTTTTTTTTTGTTATAAACAACGTGAGTATATTCCGTTATTTTTCACTACTTATGCCATTATTGTTTTTTCCTACTCGTGATTATGTACAATACCACACAACACTCTTCGCAGCTGTCTTAAAATAAATAAGCTAATCAACAAAATTTTCATTTTCCCTACCTATTTTTTCTGACTGTACTTTTTGCCAACTGTACTTCATTGTCATCCGTCCTAGATTATCTGCACCAGATTTCAAGTCAATCAGACCAACCGCAGAAGAGTTCCCTCCATCGGAGACAGTCCCGGCTGGGCCACCAGAAGTCCACTACCAGGTTATTGCATTGTCATCCAATTTACACAAGCGTACGAAATTTTAACTCAATCGATAACCGGGAAATGGGTCAAATTTATCTTGCAAGATTTAATTACAGACAAATAAGCAAACACACATCGGGACAGGTGAAGCTAAATAAAAACTTGTAAAAATTGTGCATAATCGCGAATAGGAAGAAACATTAATGGCTGAAGTGTCGAATAATCTACACATCCAACACGCCTGCTTACGCGATACGGTAAAGGCTACTATGAAGTATTTCATGTTATGTAGCCAGTTTTAGCATAATTTTAGATTGAAACATTGATAAGTACTTTCTTTTATGTAAATAATCGTATAATTATACCTAAAGTCCCCGGTATCTATTTTGGCAAGGGTTTATAGTGGGGGTAAGCACCTGCATCGTTTTACCACGGAAAAAGCGGTAGGTACGTGAGCTTACCCCCACTACTTAAAACATTGCCATTGCCAAGATAGATGCCGGGGAGTGTACTGGTACCGGTGAGCAACTACCCACATTAAAATTTTGTCATGTTAGTAGGTTATAGTTACATAAAATAAATAAATCACGCATGTATTCCCAAACAAGGTAGGCAGAGCTTACAAACTGTTGCTAAGAGACAACCAACAGCTATTCAACGTTTTGTAGTCACTGTTAAGATATTTTGAAGTTCGATAATATAGTCCATTTTCCTTAGTCGTCTCTTATGATTTTTCACGGAAAGAATGCAGAGATAGGAAGATTACATTGACTATACTATACGGAGGATGAATCATATTTAATTAAACTGCTCACTCGGGAACAAATTATAAACACAAAAACTTTACTAGAAACAAACAGGACAGCGAGAGTAAATAAGAAAATTTTCTGTGAACGACAGCATTTTGTACCTTCTCAAAAAGTGTGTTTCCAACTTTTACCGACAAGGTTTTGTTTAACTTAACTTGTTTGGACACGGGTAGGGATTGCCGGTTATTTACCTAGGTATATAATATAGCGTGATATACAGAATGAGGGCGAGGTTTTGTCTACGACACGTTTCGTATGCTCTGCCTACCCCAATTGGGAATACACGCGTGATGTTTATATTTACACATTATACTACCCATAATTATGTATTGTAATAAATAAAATATAGTCCCGATTTGCATTCAACAAATTGAATTTCCCGTCTGTTTCACTAATTGGAAGTACAATGATGGGTACAAAATGAGTTTAATTATTCAAATATAAATTATTTATGGCGTGATTAAGCCATTGATGTGAAAATTTTAATTAAACGTGACTTTAATTAATTATATTTTTAAATTTAAAGTTGTGCATCGTTTCAATCAAAAATGCGATTATCTTTAACTTTTGTTTTAACGGGTTTGTTTATCGCGAATACGATTTTAATGAGATACATCATAATTTATGTGAATGACTAAACATATCCACGATTTGCTGTAGTTACGGAACCCTCAGGACACGCACGATATGGACCAGATTTTTCCTTTTCTAGGGTTCCGCTTCCGTACCTAATAACAATTCTGTATTATACCTACTGTCGCCGCTATAACAACAAAGATTAAAAAAATAAAACAAAATGTTTAAGGCAAGTTCCCGTATTACAAACCCGATTTTTCGCGGCTTTTTGCTCGTCATTAATTTTGGCAATAGGTAGGGTAGGCACTTTAAAAAAATCAAAAAAAGGTACTCAGTTAGTTGTTCATTTTTACTTTAATTATAAAAATACAACATAATATAAAATAAGAAAAGATTGGTAGGTAAGGAGAGCTCCCATTAAAAAAAAGTAATTTCTAGCCTATTTTTTTCCATTTCAATAAATGGTACGGAACCCTTCGTGCACCATTCCGACTCGCACTCGGCTAGATTTTACTCTTCACTATCGCATAGTAAGAAGAATAGACCAAAACCTTTTGCTGTAAACGACACCCATAGGATAAAAAGTTTATGGTGAAAAATTGGGTCGAACTTTACATTTGTCAATTACCATTACCATGGGTTTGCGCGCGTAGAATATAATAAGCGCCGCTAGCAGTCATTTGTGGAAGCAAATATCTATACAGGGTGAAAATGAAATCCGTAACGAAAAAAATTCCTGATACTCAGAATCATTAACACAATACAATGGTAAAATAAAAAAAGCATTTTTTTTTTCTTTTTTTTTCATCGGGAAATTCCCAAAAAAATCGTGATCGTGGGCATACTACAAACCGCGGCGCGCTAAGGGCTAAAATTGAAGGCGTGTCGTGCGAATGACCAGATGGGACCAGTCAAATCGCGGTAAATGTAAAGCCGGGGATACACATTCCCGTAGCTTGCACACTAGCTCCTTGCAAGTACAGTCATGTTTATCACTAACTGGCATGCCTGTAACTGGAAGCTAGCTAGTTGCAAGTAGCTGAAACAACATTTGATTTCCTTGCATGCCCGCTAAAAGAAGGGCCGCAGGGGGCTACTAATCCGGCACGTGTGAACTGCCGCGACAGCTACGGGCATGCCAGTAGACAGTACAAATGAATCACCTGTAGCTAAAAATCTTAGTGTTATTTCCAATTTCGTTACTGCCGGGATGGCATTTCGCATGTGAGTATCCCTTATTCTTCCTAACAACTTCGATTTTTATCCATGTTGTAGGTACGAAATTACTCTCACGAACTGCCCATGCTGCGATGGTAACACTGGCACGCAAGGGCACATTATGCAGGCTAGTGTTACTTGCAAATGTATCTGCAGTGTGCCAGTTACTCGTACATGCCAGTAACTTTCATACCAGCTAATTTATTAGCATGTGTATCCCCAGCTTAACTGTTTGGTGGACGGTAGTTTTACATTTGCCACAATCCAGGGCATACCTACCCTAAATAAAAAAATAATTCTCAAGCGGGCAGTCGACGCGAGCTAATCACCCCGTTCGTACGATACGTAAGCGCGAAGTGTGCGAGTTACAATGTCGTCAGAATTTTCAAATCGCGAGTATTATGAAATGGTGCGAGTGTACATCGAAAGCGGCGAAAATTTGGAGGCTGCCCGTAGACGGTATCGGGATGAAAGTGTACCTAGACTCCGGGCTCAGGGACTCCGAGACCCCGCGGTTCCTAACGTGCGCTCGATTTTAGCAGCCAATCAACGGCTGTTAGACTACGGGCAATTCACCACACCGTCTCATGCACGCGGAGCAGGCACAACCCAGCTGCCAATCGTGTTAGAAGACGGAGTCTTTGATTTCTTCGAAAGAAATCCCAGAGCCAGCACACGAGATGCTGCACGACGTTTTGGCGTGTCTCAAACCACGGTGTGGAAATTATTAAATGCGTCTGGACAGCACCCATATCATTACCAAAAAGTGCAGCAATTGAACGAGAGCGATGCCGAACATCGTCGCACTTTTTGTCAATGGTTATTGGCAAACCAAGACAAACTGATTTTATGGACGGATGAGGCCATGTTCACCCGCGTCGGTCTGTACAATTGCCACAATGAGCACTGGTGGTCTTATCGAAACCCACACGTAATACGCGAACATCACCATCAACAGCGATTCAGTGCAAATGTGTGGGCTGGCATGATTGGGAACAGAATCCTGGGCCCACATTTCATTGTGGGATCCTTAACAGGACGCACTTATCTAGACATGCTACGCGGTGTTATTGATGAGTTTTTAGAGGATGTGCCCATCTCGTATTTAAATGGTATGTTTTACCAACAAGATGGTGCTCCCCCCCATTACGCTCGCGATGTACGCGAGCATTTAAACAATGTGTACGGTGACCGTTGGATCGGACGCGGTGGACCTGTAGCCTGGCCTGCTAGGTCACCTGATCTAACCCCTTGTGATTTTTATCTTTGGGGCGAAATCAAGCGCCGTGTGTACATGAACGAACCACAAAATGTACAGGATCTGAAAGACAAGATTGTGAGTGCATTTTCTGATGTGAAAAGTGACACTGAAGTGCTAAGGAGAGTGAATGCGAACGTTATGAAACGTGCAAGACTCTGTTTGGAGAAAAATGGACTCCACTTTGAACACTTATTAAGGTACGCTTAGTTTAGATTAGTAGGATAGAGTTGATTTTTTATTATTGTACATAAGTTGATTCCAATTTTTTAACTACGCCCGAATGCCGAATTTATTTTATTTTTAATACCCAATGCCAAACCTAATTTTATTTTTAATTTACCTTACCCAACCTACAAGTTTTCAAGTAACTGATTTTTATAAAACTTCTGCATTTCGACGGTCCTAAGCCCGTAAAAGTAGGAAGGAAAAATTGCAACTTATGTAAAAAATTTGTAGGTACTGAATAAGCCGAATTAATTTCTCGCATGAAAGTGAAAGCGCAATAAGTACCTACGAGTCGCGAGTGCAGAAGACGACGCCCAACGCGCTTGTTTACTTACCCGCGCGGTGTCCATAATGTTAGTACTTTTTAGGAAAACTTTGATGATACATAACTTCTTATTTTCAAAACAAAATGAGAAACTACTCAAATTATATTTTTAAGTTTCATTAACAAACAGGTATGTAAAATTTCGTTACGGATTTCATTTTCACCCTGTAGTTCGACCTTACTATGTGAAATTATATGTTTTTTTTTTCAAAATTAAATTGTAGATTGTAAAGATTTAGATTTTTAGAGTATATGAATAAAAATATATTATTATGTCAATAATTACTTACATTGTTCTAAGTACCTAAATAAATAAGGTATAAGTGGGCTATGGCTGCTGTCGCTTCCCAAACGAAGCCGACTACCATGTGCTTTAAACTTTTGCGATCACCGCAATTGCTTTGCATTAGTTTACGCTGTCATAAAACGTAATCGCCAAATCCTAATCGTCAGATGTCATCGATAAGTCGAACCGAAAACTATTCGAAGCACGCTTATTCGCTATCGACTGCAGGGTATGTGGTTTACGATGGCGACCCGTGGTAGGGGCGCTGTAGGTTAATAGGGTGGTGGATATAAATGAAATTGATAGCAAGACAAGTATCTGATACTGATTTTTGTAACACGGAAATATGGTCTCCCCTCTCTTATCAACGCTGATAGAAAAAAATAAATCCGGTGGATATTTGCAACTTAAGCGATGCGCAACCCCACCACTTAAAATTTGGTGAAGTTTATTGCCGACCAATATAATATTATTCATTATCATTTAATCATCATTATCATCATAATGAGACTTTGTATGTTTACACGTGTATGGGTAACAACCACAGTTACTTGATGTCATATTAAATCCAATGTGGCGGATTATACAAGATGGCGGACTTGTTTTAATTTTAATTCACCACAATATTAAACGAAAGGTCTTGCTGATGAGAACACAAATTAAGTGAAAAAGAAAATACTAAGAGTATGATATATTTATAATCCTATTCCTGGTTTTGTGTCGATTGGTATGGGGAGACCCTAAGAAAGTCAAGAGGGATCGGGAATTGGATCCAATATTATGTCGGATCCTCGAGCTACCGGCACGTGGCTAAATAAAGAGTACGTGTTATTTTTTTAGTACAGTAATTACGGCCATTGCTGATATAAAAACAGTTCCTCAGATATATTTAGTTATTTATTTTGTACAAGCTGCGTCGGCAAACATCTTTAAAGAATTGGGATGTACCTACGTTTTGGAGTTTCAATATACTTGAAAACATTTACAAATAATATATTATTATATTTATGACATAATCATTGAAAATAATGTCACAAATTTAAAAAGTATTTAAAAATTTCAGGTGGTAACAAAATATACGATCGAATGAAGAAGTGAAAACAAAAGATCTATCTGATATTAGTTTTAAATACTTACATAATGCATATACCTATATAATTATATCACGCATGTATTCTAGAATGGTTAGTTCTGAAATAGTATTTATTTAGTTCAAAGAAAAAGTGACATCGACGACATTGATGACATTTTAGCGTTAGAGATAAAAAAATTGGGAGTCAAAGCATCTAGTTCAGTGGTGATTGGATATACACATCCGGGGGCCACTTGCTCGTGGCAAATAAATTCGCAAAGCATTTGAAAGGCTTCAGCGCGACCACGCACGAAGTCCCAGACAAGGCACGAATGCCCGATCACCAAGGCTACGCCTGGAGTCCAGAGGCCGGCACATACCCACGAACATCTATCTTCCTCCCTCGAACACACCCACAGTGCCAAAGAGAGAAAGAGTCGACGCACGTGACCGCAGCGCCGGACTAGGAGACTGATACCCGCGCCATCCGATATCTGGTCTCACACGGAATGGGTCTGAATAAGGGCAGTTTCTAACCCTATGGACTGCTTCACTGTGTAGATACGGACTCCCAGGTGAATAACATACATTCGTTCTTTTATACTAACTTACTGTAGAAACTTCGTTAGCGCGGTGCAGAGCTGAAACTTTTTTCGTTCAGTTATGAATGAAAAAGCTTACAAATCAATTTCACACTTAACACTGCCAGCTGCTATTTAAACGTTCTTTTTTCAAAGTGATCATTCGAATTCTAGAAGGTTTTTAAACAATTTAAATACATGATATTGAAACAGCGATCGATTTTTTTTATCACAGCGCCATCTGTTAAAATCTGGTGAAACGAAAGCGAGTACACATGGATTTGAGACCTACCGACATTTAAAAATAAACATGCGTGGGTAGATACATTTATAAATTACTTAGTAGTAACATTATGGTTGTAATGCAGACATAATCAAAACAATGTTATCTGCTTAAAAATGAGATAAGTGATACAGTTAAATGCTTATCAATAGTACTATTACTTAATCTGTGACCTACAGTGTGTACTTGTGATCTAAAGCAAGTATTTAGTTACTTACTAACCTTGTGTAATCAGTTTAATTATAGTGAAGAAACTTTTCTCTACTAAATACAAAATATCTGTCAAATCATTGACATAATAAAAAAATATATTCAAAGTGTTACTATCAACATTCATGTAGCCGTTGATTTATGATGGAAATAAGAAATACCAAAGGTTGGTCAAAATAATTGTAACCTCATGTGACATTACATAATAGGTAGATATTAGGATTAAAACCTAGTTATAAAGAATAACAATAATATTACCTATGACAGGCATTCATCCAAAATATGAGCTAATCAGTCTATACTCTGTTTATTTTAAGATAGTTAGATAGATACTATTAACGGTCAGTTCCTTACATAATATTTTTAAGCAAACCCAAGATATTGCCGCAACTTATGATGACGTTTGAATTAAGAACATTGTAACAATCAATAGTAAGTGTATTTACATTAATAATTTCTGAATTTCAGAGATAATTTTAAACTGTATCAGTTGAAATTCTTATCCTAAAATAAACGGACTACCTATATGTTTTAGTAAACATAAACAACATACTTAACAAACGTAAAGTTAGAATTGAATCATGCTTTCTATGGAATTGTCGATTTTTCTATCATGCTTCTAACTATTGCAACTTCCATAACATGGAAGACATTATTTATGTATCTCAATGTTACAAAATGTTAATTTCTTCATCGTGCAAATTTTGTCTATCATAAATCCAAAGAATGAAATGTAAATTATTAAAACAAAACTGCAAAGAAATGTTTTGAAAATCAGGTTCGTTTATATTTAGTTGTTTTTTTTTTATATATAAAAAAATATTCTCATAGTTAGTTTATTACACAGACTTATATTGAACTAGATACCGCGAGTTCCTGCATTTGTATGAAAACCAAGCGTGTCACTTTTTCTCGACGGTAGGTATCGTCACATGAGCGCTTTAGTGACGAAAATTGACAATCCGAGTGAAACCCATTCAAAGATGATGCCGCCTTATTCAAATTATCCTGTTTCTAGGCCGTTAAACCTAATCTAAGTGTTATAAAACTAAATGAAATCGCGTCAAAAGAGGAGCATTGCTCTTCCTTTTGGCTCCATTTTGGCACGCAAAGTACATACACTTGAGTCATCTAGTTCGATATAAATCTGTGGTTTATTAGTATCTTTGAACACGGACTTAAATTTTATAATTCTAGAATTTTTGGTTGCTAAATAAATGAACCCGTGTGGTGCCGGGTTAGAACAGCACCTCCCCCTTTCTTCCCGTGGGTGTCGTAAGAGTCGACTCTGGGAAAGGGTTAGTGTATTGTGGGCGATGGGCTAGCAACCTGTCACTACAATATCACGTTAAACCATCTGGTAACCCTGAAATTGCTAAACGTGGCACTGGATTTTCGGATTCATGTGCTCTGCCTACCCCTCTTGGGAATACAGGCGTGAGGATATGTATGTATGTATGGATGTAAATAAATGAAAAACATTTAGTATCTATGGAAATCTTCATACAAAACGCGCAGGGAAAGAGTTGCATAGGGAAAGAGTTGTAATTTTATAGATTACTAGCTTTTGCCCGCGGCTCCGCTCGCGTAAAATTCGGGGTAGCACAGAAGAGATTGCACATACCATTTATAGCTTTCTACATTGAAAATTTGCGGAATTCTCCACAAACTTCCACCCCTCACTTTAGGGAAATGGAGGGTTTTGAAGAGACAAAAAGTAGCCTATGTCACTCTCCATGCCCTAAACTATCTCTACCTTAAAAAATCACGTCAATTCATCGCTCCGTTTAGCCGTGAAAGACGGACAAACAAACAAACACACTTTCACATTTATATATTAGTACGGATAGCATTTGTAAAAAAGTTTCTAAAACTGGAATAAAATGTTTTTGCTACTTTCCATACTGATATTAACATACGGTAACAAAAAAGGAAATAGGGATTGGTTTTAAAGATAAAAAAGATTGTAAAATATTTCCCCGTGTGGATTCGAGTTTAGGATCACACTATTTTTTTCCGTGAAAGTCAGATAGGCGATGGGACAACCTGTAACTTTAATCTAACCTAAAACTTTTAAAACATGCTGAAAGTGATTACGAAACACATTATTGTTTTGTCATTTTTGACGTTATTCGAATGAAGTTCAGTATGAATGTTCTTCATTGAAAGTCTTGATAAACGTGTAAATTAGTTTTTGAAAATCATTCTTTAAGAGGGTAAAAGGGGACCGCAAAGTTAGTATGAAAGATTTTAGTTAGTTCAACATTAAAGCACAGCAACAGCAACCTGACACTATTGTACCTCTTAAAAATAATGTAATTATGGTAGAATAATAGTGTAAAATGAAATTATGGTAGAAGTGGTTGCGAAGCATGGTATAGGTAGGTAGTACCTAGTCATAATCATGGTTTTGTCTATTTCACGTTTCGTATGTTCCGCCTGTCCCAATTGGGAATACAGGCGTGATTGTATGTACCTATGTATGTATGAAGTCGCGGGCAAAAGCTAGTGAAAAATAAATGGAAAGGATGCCGTCGCCGTCTTAATCTCCGCAGTCCGTAACTCCTAATCTCCCAATACATGCGCAATCGCATTACCGGGGAGTTGTACATTTTTCCTGGCAACACTGAGTTCGATTAACTCAATGGTAGACTCGTCAACGGCACGGAATAGGTAATAGTACTAATATATTATAGTGTTTTAAACTATCGCGATTCTCACTCATTTTTAACCGACTTCAAAAAAGGAGGTTCTCAATTCGTTGGGATCTTTTTTTTTTTTTTTGTGTGTTCGCTGATTATTACTCGAAGACGCCTGGTCCGATTTGGAAAATTCTTTTTTTGTTGGTAAGGATACAGTTTCCAGGTGGTCCCATTGTCAGCATATTTTGACCTGATGATGGAATATGAGGGAAATCGAGGGCAACCCTCAAATTTTATAGGCACAGGTAATGTTTTTGGTACATTTTTCAAAGCTACACCAGTATTTACGTTTGGCAGTAAAAAGAATATGACTGAGCTAATGATGGAAGGTCAACTCCTTAATGTTTAGGAGTTAAAGGATAATTCTTTCAATACTGAATGCACCTGCAGACTTGAAATTATATTTTCAGTAATTAGTCAGGCCTGCTGGTGATGGAAGGTCACCCTCATTAGATAAATGCTTTCAGTAAGTATATCACAAATTTGAAGTTGGTTTTTTTTTGTTTAAAATTATATTTATTTACCTTCTCGACTGAGCATTTCCGTTGCAACACATTACTTAATCATGCAATTATAAAAAATACATACATACATACATATTCTCACGCCTGTATTCCCATGAGGGGTAGGCAGAGCACATGAATTCAAAATCCAGTGCCACGTTCAGCAAATTCAGGGCGACCAGATGGTCAAACGTGATATTGCTTTGACAGGTTGCTACCCCATTGCCCACAATACACTAACCCTTTCCCAGAGTCGACTTACACGCACGGGAAGAAACGGGGAGGTGCTATTCTACCCGGCACCACACGGGTTGTATCGTACCATATTGTAATGTCACGCCTCTACACTTAACATCATCGCCTCAATCCGAGAGCACACAAATATTTATAAGACACCGCACTAAGTACACAGATAAAGAAAACAAGCGCGTATCAGTTATTCGAGCGGTGTGGATACCTCACTCCGGCAACCCATCCGTCTTAGGGGCAGTTGTCACACCGACGCGGCTCGTCTGACGTTCGTGACGTCTTCAGATGTTTTTACATACACACCAACACGCCTCTTTCCCAGCAGAGCGTCTAGTGTATTCAAAACGATCATGGATTCGATAACGATTTCGTTTGCGAATTAACGCGGATACAATACACGGTTTTGAATACAATAGACGTTCAGAGGCTACTTTGTTCCATTTGCTACGATCATGACCTCAAGGTTGTCGTGACTCATTTTTTCGGAATTGTTCCCTTTTTCGTAGGTATTTTTTACCACATTCGGGAACATACTCGTGACTATACATAATGTATGTAAGTATAAGAGTTTACGATAAGTTCCTTAGTAAATTCGTGTACGATAGACGGAATCTTTCCAAGGTGAGCCCGTGCTGTCCGTGGGAAAGTGATTATTTTTATACTATAGGTACTCTGTTTATTTTAAGATTTGAAATTTCATACATACATACATACAATCACGCCTGTGTTCCCAAATGGGGTAGGCAGAGCATACGAAACGTGACATAGACCCATGATTATGACTATATCACGCTTTGCAGCCACTTCTAGCTAAGTTTTAGGTTTGCAAAGATGGAAGAGGTAGAATAGTTACAGGTTGATAGCCTGACGCCTAAAGCATACCAAACCTATTTCCTCAGTCGCCTCTTACGACATCCACGAAAGAAATGGAGAGGTGTTATTCTATCCCGACACCACACTTAGTTTCAACGGAAATTTCAAATTTAAACGGAAAAAATGAATTTTTCTTTGGAACCCAAAGGCAAAACTAGGTATGATAAGTGCAATAAAACTTATTACTGTTTGTTTTAATGATTTCAATATAAACAGTACCAGTATTTACGGCGATGCCTTTTGTTTACTTAAAAATGCGTGAGGTTTTGACAGTTAAGATTCAAATCTTAAATTAAACGGAGTATAGTTTATGTTACGCGTCGGTGTGACAGGCTGTTTTGTCATTATTTATTCCGCACACATTAGTACAGGCTTCGAGGGCTCCTTGACGGATTAGAACGCGAAAAAAGACTTAGTACAAAAAGGTTTCTGCGGGATTGGTTCCGTGTCCTTATTTATCAACGAGGATTGACTTTGCTTGATTTACAATTTACATTCGGCCCGGGGAAGAGTTGACTTTTGTTGCGTTGTTTGTACCATTGTTGACTTGAAGACTGTATAAGTGGAACGGAATGTGATATTTTTACAGTAGGTAGGTAATTGTATTATCTAAATAACATGGTGTAAACGACAGCAACCGGTGAAGTGACCCTTCAGTTATTTCCCTGTAATAAACTTGTAGGTAACTATGCTAAAAATATAGATAATAAAACACTTACAACTAGTACTTACCTATAGTAGAGACTTTCAGGTAGGTAATTAAAAAAAGGTAAACAAACGGGAGCTGTCAAAAGTCAACCCGACAGAGTCAAAAATCATGATTGGGAATCAATAAATTGGGAATGTAATGCGACTAAAATAGAAAGTGTCGTATTTAAAGCAACACATACCTTACGTAATTTTTGACTTTGTCGGGTTGACTTTTGACAGCTCCCGTTTGTTTACCTTTTTTAATGACCTAAAAGTCTCTACTATAATACTTTTCTCATATATTTCATGTCATGTTATTTTTATAGTTTTGCCTCAAATGTCGCATATACAAAGGCGAGTACGAAGGAGACAACAACTGTCATATTCCTTGTCCCACATGTGGGCAGTTGCAAATATACGAGCGAGTTGGACGGACGGTGTCAGCCCCAGCGCAGACGACAGACTTTTTGTGCGATCGAGTCTGCGGCACACAAAAAGTCTGCTTGGCTTGTATGAATTGTGCGTCGGACTTTTTACACGTCGTATTGTATAAAAATTCCATAGGTTCTATTTTTACAGACTAAAAAGTCCGTCGCGGATAGTCCGTCATCATCGCAGGGCTTTATCGTGGTCTTATCAATTGTTGTCTTGTTCATACGTCTCTGCTGCACCTATTCTACTATCTATTTAGGAGTTTGGGAAGTCAGTTAAATAATAACATTTACATGCGATTTTACTACTTACGTTATTACCAGAGATCGGATAAATTTGCGACATTGTTTGCAATTTATGTGGATATGACTCCGAAATTAATCAAAACGTTATTCGGTTAATTATTTTTTAGATACATACATACATGCATATAATCACGTCTACGTTCCCAAATGGCGTAGGCAGAGCACGAGAAACTTGAAATAGACATAACCATGATTATAACTATTTCACGCTTCGCAGCCACTTCTAGTATCATTTTTTTAAATTTTGTACTTGACATATAATTTGATTCCTAGTCAATAAATGCAAAAATTAGTTAAAGTATTGGTTCACAAAAAAAAATTGTCAGTATTTTTTTTCCAAATCGTTATTTATTTATTATAAGTGTATAAATATTTACGGAAACGATACCGATTTTAAATACGAACCTTTTGCTAGTAATTATTAATGTAATTCATCGTCATCGTAACGTATTTTTTTTTAAGTTATTATAGTATTACATGCTTATAAGCACTTTATAAATAAACTATTATCTCCAAAAATCAAATTATATTTCAATGAATAATTAATTGACATTTTGATTAATTTTGGAGTCATGCCCACATTATTGCAAACAATGTCGCAAATTTTTCCGATCTCTGGTTATTACATAATTATTTTTTATTTTAGATTTTATAATTTACTGCTGTAATTTGCCCGTGTGGTGCCGGGTTAGAATAGCACCTCCCTCTTTCTTCTCGTGGGTGTTGTAAGAGTCGACTCTGGGAAAGGGTTTAGTGTATTGTGGGCGATGGGCTAGCAACTTGTCACTGCAATATCACGTTTAACCATCTAGTTACCCTGAAATTGCTAAACGTGGCACTGAATTTTTTATTTCATGTGCTTTGCCTACCCCTCCCGGGAATACAGGCGTGAGAATATGTGTGACTGCTGTAATAGTAACTCAAACTTATAACATTTTTTCTTCCATGTAGTGTTGAGTTTAGAATAACACTTGAATACACAATCAATTTTAATTAGGTATGTAGGAAAACTTTTTTTTTCTTCAAAATTTAACTAAATGGCTAATAATCCAGGGTTGAGAATATTCCACTAACTCTTTATCATAGATTTTAGTTAATTGCTACGAAAATGACTTCAATAAACGATCTGGTGATACCAATTTAATCTGAATAATTTTGTAAGTTTATTAATTACTTTCATTATAACTTAAAGACCGTCCAAGTGCGAGTCGGATTCGAAGAGTTCCGTACCAAAAACTGCAAATAAATAGTTTGTTGTATGGTAGCCCCCCGTAAATAATTATTTTATTTTATTTTTAGTTTTTGTTGCTTTAGTGGTAATAAAAAAACATAATGCCGGGTTTACACGGGGTTAGTAGCTAATGCTTAGTACTTGCCACTTACACTTGTCACAGGTGTGTAAACATGTTGTATAAGTGCTTAGTATTAGTGCAACTGAAAGTGCAAGTGATTAGAAGCCGTTCCTATTTACTAAGCGACAAGCACCCACCCCAGGTAAAAATCTACTAATACTTGTCACTTGTCGAGTGGTGTAAACATTTAACGACAAGTTCAATTTGATTAGTGATTAGTAGATTACCTAGTCAAAGCTGCTGAAGTGTTTTGTTACTCATACTATTCTCTAACACCACTGTGTAGACGGTTACTTGCCACTTGTCACTGCACATATAAGTCCCTCACCACCTACACTAATGACAAGTACTAAGCCCGTGTAAACCTAGCATTAAGTGTGTAAATTTCAACAGTTTAGCTAGCTCGAGTCATAAGATACTGCCTGGTGACAGACGGACGGACGGACAGCGATGTCTCAGTAATAGAGTCCCATTTTCACCCTTTGGGTACGGAACACTAAAAAGAAAAAAAAAAGAAAAAAAAACTAACTTAAAAACTAAACTTTGTGAGAAATAATAATAAATAACAACACGCAATTTAATTATTAATTGTCATACCGAATAGCAAATAGCAACGCGTCCCAATATGCGCTCTATCGCAATCATACGTTACCAAATATTTTTCCATGTCAAATAAGTTAAACAATGGATAGACTGAAAATTGGGATCGGCGGTAAGTATTACAGTTGCTATTATCGATCTATTCCCTCAATTCCACTAATTACGTAACCCGATGACCAAGTCGCACAAATGCCACAACAGATGGCGCTGTCCTTGCGATATCTATAAGACTTCATAGAAGCAGTACTGCGTCGTTAGTAAAAACTTCATTTTAAAGCGCAATTGTTCCAAAAAATGTAAAAGTATTAATGCAATATTTTAGAATATTAGAATATCTAACAATGTTGTAAAGAAAATAATGGAAAATAAGTCTTTAATTGCTTGAAAATTTGAGTGTAGAGTCCCCTGTTCTGCATCGCGCTGACGAAGTTTTGACGGCCCTTGCGTATATATACTGTTTTTGCTCCATGTTCATAGAGGGTCCATATCTACACAGTGAAGCAGTAACCGGGGCTGTAGCTGCATTAACTATAGCCCCACTTCGGTGACAGATATTTGAGGGGGGTATTTGTTCACCGGGCACAGGCTCTCACGCCTCGTCCGAATCCCAGGCCTACGCCTGTCCTCTGGCCTTGGCCTACGCCTTGCGCCTTCTGCCGAGCCGAAAGGCTTGCGTTCGATGTCACTCATCCAAATGAGTTGAAGTTTCCTTTGGAACTTACTTGGGGTTCAACCCCGCCACCACTGTAGTAGATGCTTTGACTCTCTTTTGTTTTTTGTAACGGTATTCCGATTGATTGTTTGCCGTAGTTAACAGACATACATCAATTATATCACGTCTATATGTCCGGATAGGATAGGCAGAGCACACGAAACGCTTCATAGACCATTACTATTTCACGTTTCTTGGTCACTTCTATAGCAGTTTTTTAGGTTTCAAGTTGGCAGGTGTATAGTGACAGGTCGTCTAAAATATAATATAATGTTAAACTGTTTCCTTAGTCGGTTTTTACGCCATTCACGGACGAAATGGAGAGGTGTTATTCTCAATCCGATATAATTATTATGATAGGTTTTTTACCTCTTTATTTCCTTCGTTAATGTCGTAACATGCGACTAAAGAAATGGATCACAATAGGTATTGCAGGCGAGAAACGAAACGTATTTTCTTTGTAAATATTATCCATTAAAATAAAGCTTACTCAGTTGCTATTTATTTATTTAAGTATTGGGTAATAGGAGAAATACCGTTATTTATCTGGAAACCCATTTTAGTAGCTTTTGTGGCGGCAACGCTGACAACTTTTGAATAAATCCCTATTAAACTGCAGGAAGTAAGTGCATATTTTTTTTAGTAGGTTAATAACTTTTGTTCTTGCGGATAAAATATCAAATACCCCTTGAGTATTGATATGGAAAGAAAACATGTTCTTTTCATAGTTTTAATTGGTTTTGAAAAGTAAATGTACTTTAACACTTAAACGATGCTAGCCAATGTTGGGAAGGGAATTTTGAACACTTCTTCCTCAAGTTGAAAATTACCGGATAACTCACGTTAAAAAAATCGAGTTTAGCTCGACATGTTTCGGACTAATTCGTAGCCCTTCATCTAGGAGCCGCGGCAGCTGCTGCTGCCAAACGCGAACTGCGCGCCTCGGCTCTCTGCGCGCGACTGCTCGTGCCCGACGAAACTAACACTGGCTCACGACTACCCTCGTTATTAGCGTCATTTACAACAGCAAGTGTCAACAGCGAGTGTGGAGGTGCCTTTACAAAGTGATGTAGTTAGTGTTGTGTGCTACCCTATTTTTGACAATAATATAAATGACGCTAATAACGAGGGTAGTCGTGAGCCAGTGTTAGTTTCGTCGGGCACGAGCAGTCGCGCGCAGAGAGCCGAGGCGCGCAGTTCGCGTTTGGCAGCAGCAGCTGCCGCGGCTCCTAGATGAAGGGCTACGAATTAGTCCGAAACATGTCGAGCTAAACTCGATTTTTTTAACGTGAGTTATCCGGTAATTTTCAACATGTGTGAGTCTCACGGTAGTTTAATGTATAACTTCTTCCTCAAGTTTGCCTAGTGCTAGGGTTGTGACCAATTATTAGTTAAATAAAATATTTTTTTGGTCTATTTAACCCATATAATGTTTAATTAAATTACTTCCAAGTGCTCGCATAATTTCTCTTTCAATGCATATTTTTTTTATGCTGTTCGTTTATAAATACAGTACTTTGTATTTTTTAGCAGATTTATGTTTGGCACAAACCTAACTGCGTTCAAAATTTTGTATGGGAATATATTGAAATGCTCCCAAACGCTCCGCAACTTTGCTTGCCGGACAGAAAAATACACATTCGATTGTTGAATGCTTTTGACTATTTTCTAAAAGTTAACATAACAGTGAAGAATTAAAAAATCCCATCCTTTTAAATAATCTCGCAAGTGATAGCATAGATATTCTTCTAGGCAATGTTGCAGCTTTTAGTTACAATTTTGCCTACGACTTTGAATGCTTCTACAACTGAAAATAAGAGTATTTTAGTAATAATGAACCATAAAAGCCGTGGCTTATGGTCTCATTTCGCTTGCATAGCGACGAGCCCACAGATAACGTACACTTCAAGAAATATTGTCGAAAACATATTTCGTGCAAAGTTGCAGATTTCGACGGAGCACGGAGGTCACCCAGCCGGCTTAGCACAGCAAGGCGCGAGTAGAAGTAAAACATAAACATAAAATAATGCCTATGTACCCATATGGGACAGACAGAGCACACAAAACGTGACATAGACAAAACTATTATTATGACTATATCACGCTTCGCAGCCACTTCTAGCATAGTTTTAGGTTTACAAAGATGGAAGAGGTAGAATAGTGACAGATTGCTAGCCTGTCGCCTAAAGCATACCTAAACCTATTTCCTTAGTCGCCTCTTACAACATCCACGGAAGAAATGGAGAGGTGTTATTCTATCCCGACACCACACGGAAACGGCAGAAGTAAAAGTAAAGTAAAAAACTCTTTATTATACAAAAAAAAGAGTACATCTGCCTAGGTTGCAAAAAAATACAAAGCACAAAGGCGGACTTATCCCGCGTAGTAGATTAACGTCGATCGGACAAGATACAATACCGTTTTTTAGCATTCCTTTAAACTGAAATTGTAAAAAAACGGATAATGTTCAAAAACCCTTTTGTTCTGTACTTTACACAACTCTCTATTAACAAATTGTGAATCAACTCTTATAGCCCCTTTTCCCCCGGTCGACCTTATACCTGTCACTGTCTTACAAGTGACGTCAGAAAGTGACAGGTAGATACCGCGCGCGTATTGTCTTGCACGTGTTTCTGTTAAGCCTATATTATTTGTATTACAACTCTACCTCAATTGCCGTTTTACGGCTTTCGGTTGCTAGGTATGCACTTGCTGTAGTAGAGTAGTTTTTGTTTCTCTACTACGCTGGAAAGGTTATGTTATGATAATGTTTTATCATTTTGCGGTAGTGTATTTTCTTCTACGTTAGTTTCAATTATTTTTATACCAAATTCAGCCAAAAACCACTAAAAATATTCTTTAATGATTATTCCTGTGATTAATTTACCGTAGCATTATTTAACTACGATGACAATGCAAAAATGATTTCGCAAAGACCCTTGGTAATATGAAGAACTAGATCAGGTAGTTAGCATTGATACCTAAATTAGTGAAGTTAATTTACAACAAATACTACAGATCATCATACTGAAGAATGAAGTCTAAGTTATCTACTCAAAATACAACTCTTGCGCAGTGGAAATCAATTCTTGGTGCCAATACAAAAACTTATTGTCAACTAAAGTTTAACAAAAGGACACAAGTGCTATTATCGTTTGCCAAAAATAGTCAAGGTCGCGCCTTAATAGTTTCACACAAAACTTGCAGATGGCACCACCCTTTCAGATTTTTTGCTGCTCTATGGAAACGCGGGGGTGGTGATTTTTGAAACCGTTTTTGAAAGCTGCAACCAATTGCAAACAGTTACAATTGTTTAAAGAATTATAGGTGGATAGTGTCTTGAATGAAGTTGATTGAAATATTTCAAGAAATGTGATTAATAGCTACTAAAACTACCCAGCTGTGGTCAGTTGGCTTGCATCGCGCTTACGGAGTTTTCGACTTTGTCCAGTATAAATACAAACCGCACGCTCTCCTGTCGGAGAGTCCGTATCTACACAGTAAAGCAGCAATTAAAGGTTAGAGCTGCCTTAAGTCTAACCCGCTCTGGTGAGCTGAATATTGGGAGGCATACTCGGCTCCAGAGGCTTACTCGGCCTCGCACGAACCAGGCTTCAATGAGCCCCTATGACTGTACCCGTGGCTGGGCCACGGTTCCTTACCCAGGCCTTGATGGTCAAACACGATTCCGCTCAACACTAGAGCAAGTCTGTAAAATGATACACGGCGGTGTATGGAATCGTGATATCGGGGTAGTAATCCCCCGAACCCCCCTGTGTAGATGCCTTGACTCTCTTTTGTTTTTTTCAGCGACAAATCTGAAACAGATAGTAATGAAAAAGTTTTTACGATGTTGAAAAGGTTAAAGTTGTAAAATATGAAATAAATTTACTTTTAAGAGTACCTTTAAGAGTTGTTGAAAGTTATTTTAAAGTTAACTTATTCCTTATTATTGTAAATGAACGTTAATTAAATGCTGTAGCTATCGGTACCGGGGCCTTGTAATAATTGAAGAAAGTCAGGTACAGGTTACGACCCTATCAGAACTAACCCCACTCTTAAGTATATATTTGGACATTAATCTTGTTTAGTAACAATAAGGACCTTTATACGTTGTGTTCATTTTATTATGTTATTTTATTCCCTAAAGAAAAGTCACCGGCCACAAAAATAATTTTCATTTACTGCCAAGTCAAGTACAGAATAAAAATGTAAATGATGAATGCACGAAAATTTACTTTGTTTTGACATTTTACATCTAAATTAATACATTTGTAAACAAAAGGTCAATTTTTAAAGTACAAAATTACGTGTTAAAAACGACTAATGTACTGAATAAAATATAATTATTCTAGTAGATAAATCTATTTTGTTTTATATCAATGAAAACTTCATTTTTTTAAATACTGAGCGTTAATTAACTATCAATGCAGCTGATATCAAAAAGAGTCAAATTATCTACATCAGTTAGATGTCACCTAAGACCGAAAGGTCTAAACGCACAGGTCCAGGCCTGACACCTGGTTACTATCAGGACTGGAACCGAAGGACAGGCGCGAGGCCTGCTGCTTGGACACAAGACATCCTCCTGTAACAGTAGCGACCAATACCGGCGCTATATTAGTCCCTACTATTCAACTGTGTAGATACGGACTCCCTGAGAGAAGAGTGAGCGTATTGTATTTATACAAAGTGTGGTCGAAACTTCGCTAGCGCGATGCAGAGCATCGGCTACTGACGTTATTGTTTCGGTAATAAACAATGAGTTTTATTCATCATCACTTACGTTATCTCTTCGAATCTTATAATCTTTTATTTTGAAGGCTTTTTCTTAATTTCAAGTTGGATTTTAATAGACTTATACCTTGTATTTCTAAGAAGCCTACAAGAGAAGCGCCATCTTTTATTTTAATACTGAACTGCGATAACTTAGCGAAGGCATCAACAATTTCTTGGATAATTAAATGATCAACCAAGTCACTAAGTCAATGTTAAAATTTAATTTGGTCTCAAAAGACGTTACTACGGAAGAAAAAAAAAACTGTAAAAATCATTATATTTTGGCTAATAATGGAAATGCAAAACGAACGGAAAGATCGTCTTTTCTAATGCCATCTAGGGAGACAGTATGGTATACATTTTGTGTCAACCACTACCTGCCGGAGGTGACAAAAAACCGTTAACTTACTCGCTGTGTGCCGTTTACCTGTTTGCATTGCTTCAAGCGACACTACTTTTTATCTTAAAGCCATAATTTTACAGACTTGCTCCAGTTTTGAAGAAATTCGCGTTTGGCGTGGGTAAAAAACCGTGGCGCAGCCACGGGCACCATCACAGAGGTTTAATGAAGCCTGGGTCAAAGGAACAAAAGAGGGTCAAAGCATCTACTACAGTGGTGTCGGAGTTAAACCCCAAATGTGTTCCAAAGGAAACTTACACTCATGAGTGAGTGGACATCGAACGCGAGCCTTTCGGCCCGGCAGAAGGCGCAAGGCATAGCCAAGGCCAGAGGTCAGGCATAGGCCTGGGATTCGGACGAGGCGTGAGACCTGTACCCGGTGAATAAATACCCCCCAATATATATGTCACCGAAATGGGGCTATAGTTAAGGCAGCTAAAGCCCCGATTACTGCTTCACTGTGTAGATATGGACCCTCTATTAACCTCAAGCAAACACCGTATATATATGCAGGGGGTGCCAAAATGTCGATAGCGCGATGCAGAACAGCGCTTTCTACACTCATATTTTCAAACGATATAAGACTTATTGGACATTAATAACTATATAACATCGTTAGATTTTGCAATACTCAAAAATATTGGATAAATGCTTTACAAGTTCATGCATTTAAATGAGAAACTTACTGATGACGCAGTACCGCATACTTAAACTTTAATAGAAATCGCGACGGTAGCGGCATCTATTGTGGCTTGCTTGTAACTTGGTTTATTTGTCAGAGAAGACTTTTACAGATTGCATCGATAATATTAAACGTAAATTACTTAGATTGCTAAACGTGGCACTGGATTTTCGGATTCATGTGCTCTGCCTACCCCTCTTGGAATATGTATGTAATTACTTAGATTCAATCTATACAATGTTTTACTTTCTAAAGATTGAAAAACGTCAGAAAACGTACGAACTATAATAAAGTTGATTACCGTTGCGGAATTTCTGATTGCAAAAGAGTGATATTGAAACGCTTTGTTAATGATGCTTTAATAGTTTGATGACTACTAGTAAAGCAACCGTAGTAAATAAATCCGTGGCTCCACATTTGACAACAGGCTTGATTGCAGCAGTTCTGGTTACAACAATGGTGGCTAATATTTGGGCGATATTCGTCCAACCGACTAGGCGCACAGTGCTCTAGCTACAGGCCTCGCGCCTGCTGTGCGGCCTCATGCCTAGTCACTGGTCAAGCCGAAGCGCGCGTTTAGACCGCTCGCTATTTTATATCATATTACTCCTGTTGGATTAGGTGTGCTGAGCGGGGGTTTGGTACTTTTCAGCGTGTAAAATACTAGACAGATCTTCTTGACTATTAACTACAAATGCTAGGTCAGTCTACAATAGTCTACAATACAATAGATACCAGGTAGACGGAATGAATCCTTAGTGCCCCTTCTATAGCCTTTTTAACGATCTTCCATTTTTTATGAATACCTAATTGTTACTCTTAACTAAGGTTTAGCAAAATGACACTAGTGGTATTGTCGATTGTGTGCCAAAAATAGTCAAGGTCGCACCGTAATAGTTTCACACAAAACTTGAAGATGGCACCACTCTTTCAGATTTTTTGCTGCTCTACGGAAACGCGGGGGTGGTGATCATTAAAACGATTTTTTTAAGCTGCAAACAATTGCAAAAAATTACATTTGATTAAAGAATAATAGGTAAATAATGTCTTGAATCATGTTGATTGAAATAATTCAAGTTATTTGATTATTCGCTACTAAAAATACCTTTCTGAGGTCAGGTGGCCTGCATCGCGCTTACGAAGTTTTCGACTTTGTTCAGTTTAAATACAAACCGCACGCTCTCCTGTCGGAGAGTCCGTATCTACACAGTAAAGCAGCAACTAAAGGGTAGAGCTGCCTTAAGTCTAACCCGCTCTGGTGAGCTGAATATTGGGCGGCATACTCGGCTCCAGAGGCTTACTCGGCCTCGCACGAACCAGGCTTCAATGAGCCCCTATGACTGTACCCGTGGCTGGGCCACGGTTCCTTACCCAGGCCTTGATGGTCAAGCACGATTCCGCTCAACACTAGAGCAAGTCTGTAAAATGATACACGGCGGTGTATGGAATCGTGATATCGGGGGTGTAATCCCCCGAACCCCCCTGTGTAGATGCCTTGAGTCTCTTTTGTTTTTTTTAGCGATGAACATGAAATAGATAGACATCAGAAAGTGTTTCTATGTTGTAAAAAAGGCTTTATCAAAACCGAAAAGTCAGCTGGAGGTTACGACTATGAGAATCAACCACACTCTTAATATTATTATACTTATTTAAACATCCCCGTGTGGTGCCGGGTTAGAATAGCACCTCCCCCTTTCTTCCCGTGGGTGTCGTAAGAGTCGACTCTGGGAAAGGGTTAGTGTATTGTGGGCGATGGGCTAGCAACCTGTCACTGCAATATCACATTTAACCATCTGGTCACCCTGAAATTGCAAAACGTGGCACTGGATTTTTGAATTCATGTGCTCTGCCTACCCCTCTTGGGAATACAGGCGTGAGAATATGTATGTATGTATGTATGTATTTGGACATAAACCTCCTTAGTTTGTTAAATGAATACACATTACACATTGTGTTAATTTTACTATAGTATTTTTTACCTAGCGAAAAGTCCCCAACCACCAAACGCTTTTCAATAACTACCAAGTCAATAAAAACGTAAGTAATTCATGCGGAAAAAATATTTTTTTTTTTATTATTTATCACTTAAGTAATGCGATTGTAAACAAAATGGTCCTTTCAACAAAGATTTTTAAGTATTATGTGCTATGAACGATCAATATACTGAATAAAATACGATTACTCTAAGCAAATAAATCTATTTTGTTTCATTTCGATGAAAACTCCATTATTTCAACACAGATTACATCAAAAAGAGTCAAATCATCCACATCAGTTAGGTGTCACCTAATTAACGCACAGGTCCAGGCCTGACACTTTGTGACTATCAGGACTGGAACCGAAGGACAGGCGCGAGGCCTGCTGCTTGGACACAGGACATCCCAGTGAACGAATACGCCCAGTGTCCCCATATTCGTCACTATAGCTTGGCCATTACTATTTAACTGTGTAGATACGGACTCCTTGACAGAAGAGCGGGCGTATTATATTTATACGAAGTGTGGTCGAAACTTCGCTAGCGCGATGCAGAACAACGACTACTAAGATTATTGTTTCGGTTACAAAAAATTGGCTTAATTCATCATAACTTACGTAATCTCTTGAAATCTTATTATCTTTTATTTCGTTGGCTTTAGCTTCATTTGAAGTTGAATTTTAATAGATTTAAACCTCGCCTTTCTACGAAATCTTCCAGAGGAGCGCCATCTTTTATTTTGTTACTGAACTGCAATAACTTAGCGAAAGCTACTACGATTTCTTGGATAATGAAGTAGTGACCAAGTCAACAAGTCAATGTTAAAATTTAATTTGGTCTCAAAAGACGTTACTACGCAAGAAAAAAAACTGTAAAAATCATTATATTTTGGCTAATAATGGAAATGCAAAACGAACGGAAAGATCGTCTTTTCTAATGCGATAGATATAGATATAGAGAGACAGAATGGTATACATTTTGTGTCAACCACTACCTGCCGGAGGTGACAAAAAACCGTTAACTTACTCGCTGTGTGCCGTTTACCTTGGCAATGCAAACTGCTTCAAGCGACACTACTTTTTATCTTAAAGCCATAATTTTACAGACTTGCTCCAGTTATGAAGAAATTCGCGTTTGGCGTGGGTAAAAAACCGTGGCGCAGCCACGGGCACCGTCACAGAGGTTTAATGAAGCCTGGGTCAAAGGAACAAAAGAGGGTCAAAGCATCTACTACAGTGGTGTCGGGGTTAAACCCCAAATGTGTTCCAAAGGAAACTTACACTCATGAGTGAGTGGACATCGAACGCGAGCCTTTCGGCCCGGCAGAAGGCGCAAGGCATAGCCAAGGCCAGAGGTCAGACATAGGCCTGGGATTCGGACGAGGCGTGGGACCTGTACCCGGTGAATAAATACCAACCAATATATAATATTTCACCGAAATGGGGCTATAGTTAAGGCAGCTAAAGCCCCGATTACTGCTTCACTGTGTAGATATGGACCCTCTATTAACCTCAAGCAAACACCGTATATATACGCAGGGGGTGCCAAAATGTCGATAGCGCGATGCAGAACAGCGCTTTCTACACTCATATTTTCAAACGATATAAGACTTATTGGACATTAATAACTATATAACATCGTTAGATTTTGCAATACTCAAAAATATTGGATAAATGCTCTACAAGTTCATGAATTTAAATGAGAAACTTACTGACTACGCAGTACCGCATCCTTAAACTTTCATAGAAATCGCGACGGTAGCGCCATCTATTGTGGCTTGCTTGTGACTTGGTTTATGTGTCAGAGAAGACATTAACAGATTGCATCGATAATATTAACCGTAAATTGCTTAGATTCAATCTATACAATGTTTTACTTTCTAAAGATTGAAAAACGTCATAAAACGTATGAACTATAATAAAGTTGATTACCGTTGCGGAATTTCTGATTGCAAAAGATTGATATTGAATCGATTTGCTAATGATGCATTAATAGTTTGATGACTACTAGTAAAGCAACCGTAGTAAATAAATCCGTAGCTCCACATTTGCAACAGGCTTGATTGCAGCAGTTCTGGTTACAACAATGGTGGCTTATACTAAAGCGCTATTCGTCCACCCGACTGGGCGCACAGTGCTCTAGCTACAGGCCTCGCGCCTGTTGTGCAGCCTCAGGCGTCGCGCCTGCTGTGCGGCCTTATGCCTCGCGCCTGCTGTGCGGCCTCAGGCCTCGCGCCTGCTGTGCGGCCTCAGGCCTCGCGCCTGCTGTGCGGCCTCAGGTCAGGCCTCGCGCCTGCTGTGCTGCCTCAGGCCTCGCGCCTGCTGTGCGGCCTCAGGCCTAGTCAGTGGTCAGGCCTAACCGCGCGTTTAGACCGTTCGCTATTTTATACCATCTTCCTACTGTTGGATTGGGTGTGCTGATCGGGGGTTTGATACTTTTAAGCGTGTAAAGTACTAGACAGATCTTAATGACAATCAACTACAAATGCTAGGTCAGTCTACAATAGTTTACAATACAATAGGTACTTACCAGGTAGACGCAATCAATCCTTAGTGCCCGTTCTATAGCCTTTTTAACGATCTTCCATTTTTTATGAATACCTAATTGTTACTCTTAACTAAGGTTTAGCAAAATGACACAAGTGGTATTATCGATTGTTTGCCAAAAATAGTCAAGGTCACACCGTAATAGTTTCACACAAAACTTGAAGATGGCACCACCCTTTCAGATTTTTTGTTGCTCTACGGAAACGCGGGGGTGGTGACTTTTGAAACCGATTTTGAAAGCATTAACCTATTGCAAAAAGTTGCAATTGTTCAAAGAATAATAGGCAAATAGTGTCTTGAATCATGTTGGTTGAAATAATTAGAGTTATTTGATTATTCACTACTAAAAATACCTGCTTTCGACATCCAATTGTTGGAGCATAGTCTGTAGTATACTTGGATTCTCAGCAAAAATTACTATATCGTCGGCAAATCTT
>BHDV01020954.1:97428-132533 GCA_005406045.1 Adoxophyes honmai
AAGAATTAAAATGTTTTCATAAGAATAGTATTTAAGTTTCAATGGTCAGCGAATAAAGGCTTTTATTATTATTATTATTATTATTACTAAAAATACCTTTCTGAGGTCAGGTGGCCTGCATCGCGCTTACGAAGTTTTCGACTTCGTTCAGTTTAAATACAAACCGCACGCTCTCCTGTCGGAGAGTCCGTATCTACACAGTAAAGCAGCAACTAAAGGGTAGAGCTGCCTTAAGTCTAACCCGCTCTGGTGAGCTGAATATTGGGCGGCATGCTCGGCTCCAGAGGCTTACTCGGCCTCGCACGAACCAGGCTTCAATGAGCCCCTATGACTGTACCCGTGGCTGGGCCACGGTTCCTTACCCAGGCCTTGATGGTCAAACACGATTCCGCTCAACACTAGAGCAAGTCTGTAAAATGATACACGACGGTGTATGGAATCGTGATATCGGGGGTGTAATCCCCCGAACCCCTCTGTGTAGATGCCTTGACTCTCTTTTGTTTTTTTTAGCGATGAACATGAAATAGATAGACATGAAAAAGTGTTTTTATGTTGTAAAAAAGGCTTTATCAAAATCGAAAAAGTCAGCTGGAGGTTACGACTCTATGAGAATCAACCGCACTCTTAATATTGTTTTACTTATTTGGACATAAACCTCCTTAGTTTGTTAAATGAATACACATTACACATTGTGTTAATTTTAGTATAGTATTTTTTACCTAGCGAAAAATCCCCCACCACCAAAAGCTTTTCAATAACTGCCAAGTCAATAAAAACGTAAGTAATTCATGCGGGAAAAAATATATTTTTTTGATTATTTATCACTTAAGTAATACGATTGTAAACAAAATGGTCCTTTCAACAAAGATTTTTAAGTACTATGTGCTATGAACGATCAATATACTGAATAAAATACGATTACTCTAAAGCAAATAAATCTATTTCGTTTCATTTCGATAAAAACTCCATTATTTCAACACAGATTACATCAAAAAGAGTCAAATCATCCACATCAGTTAGATGTCACCTAATAAACGCACAGGTCCAGGCCTGACACTGGGTGACTATCAGGACTGGAACCGAAGGACAGGCGCGAGGCCTGCTGCTTGAACACAGGACATCCCAGTGGACTGTAATAGCTAGGTACGGTACATTAGGTAGATTGCGGTGGTTACTATTCAACTGTGTAGATACGGACTCCTTGACAGCATAGCGAGCATAATTGTATTTATACAATGTGTGGTCGAAACTCCGCTAGCGCGATGCAGAGCATCGTCTACCAAAATGTATTTTTTACTCACAAAAAATCAATTTCATTCATCACAACTTACTTGAGCCCGTGAAATCTTATAATCTTTTATTTTGAAGGCTTTTTCTTAATTTAAAGTTGGATTTTAATAGACTTGGTCCTTGCATTTCTACGAAGTCTACAAGAGCGCCATCTTTTATTTTATTACTAAACTATGACAGCTATGCGAAGGCTACTACGATTTCGAGGATAATGTAGAAATGGTCTTGGTGTCAGTGTAAAATGTAATTAGGTCTAAGAGGACGTTTTTTCGCTATTACAAATAAAAAAAAAACTGTACAGAAATGATAATGTTTTAAGTTCTTGTTGAAAATGCGAAATAAATGTATAATATTGTCTTTTCTAATGCCATCTAGAGTGACATTATGGCACCCATTTTTTTAAACCACTACCTGCCCGGGGGTAACAAACAAATAACTTACTCGCTGTGTGCCGTTTAACGTTTGCATTGATTAACGCGACCATACTTTTAATTTTAAACAATAAGGGCCGATTTTTCAATCACCAGATAAATTTATCTGCCAGTTAAAAATATTGCTATCCTTTTTTCGCGTCATATAAAAGAAAAGTGACAGCCAACATTTATCGGACAGATAAGTTTTATCTGGTGATTGAAAAATCGGCCCTAAGTATTATTCATAAAACTGGAAAAATATAAAACATTTAATGAAAGGCTTATTATAAAATCTTGCTTTAGAGAACCTACCGCTTCTCTATATTGTTCAACCAGGCTCTTTTCTAGTGTGGTGTGAGGAATGTGAGGATCAACTGGAATTACATTACAATTAACATTTTGCATATTAAATTTACATAATTACCTCTCAACATAGTTTGTTTGATGAACAAATATACATCCTTTAGACCTTTCTATCTGCAATCCAACAAAATTCTTTGTTTCACATGTTTTGATGTGAAAATTCTTATTTAATTCACACATGACAATATTGTTGTCCTTAGATATCTAAGGATTTCTTAGAGCTTGACATTAAAAGTCCATCATCAACATACAGTAGTAAGTAAACTATATTTTCATTTACGTTGCCTACATAAACACATTTATCTGCATGACTACTTTTAAAACCAAATTTCGTAATTAGGTTATCAAAGTTTTAATTCCAGCACCTAGGTGCCTGCTTAAGACCATAAAGTGAACGATTTAATTTACATACATACCAGATTTGATGATACTTCTAAACCTTCAGGTGGTGATATATATGTCTTCCTGTATATCCTCGTTCTGCCCAATGTGCTCAATAAAGAACACTTTATGTTTAGTGGTTTCTGCCCGAAGTTTTTTGCTTATACTTCAGGATTCTGCCCAATGTTCTCAAAAAATCATACATACATACATAACCGTCACGCCTTATTCCCTGCGGGGTAGGCAGAGACAACAGAGCGCCACTCGCTTCTATTCTGACATACCTCTTTCGCTTCACTAACATTCATCACAAAAAATCACATGTTCAAATTTGCCGCTTCCTGACTAAAAGTTCCACATTTTGGCGATTTTGATTTGCTCGTTTCTGATTGGTTGAAATATTGGCCAGTTAGCAATCAAACTTTTTGTTTAACTGGCTTGCATTCGCCTATCAGTGTCACGTTACGTGTTAAAGATGGCGAAACTTGAACATACAATTTTCAGTAAAAAATGTCTTGGGCAGAACCCATCAAAATGAAATTGTGCTTAATTAAGAACATTGGGCAGAAACCAGATGTTCATTTAAAAAAGCTTGGGCAGAACGAGGATATCTCCATACAGGAAAGCGGTCTTCACATCAAACTGAACCATTTTAGGTCATGTTGAGCAGCTTCTGAAAGTATAACTCTAATAGAATCATATGTATGGTGAAAAAGTTTTAAAGTAGTCGACTCCTTGTGTCTGCGCACAGCCTTTGGCACATAGTCTTGATTTATATAGCGGGCCAGATGGCAAGTCTTTTATTTTGAAGACCCATTTGCAGCCAATTATCCGCACTCCTTGTGGTTTCTCCACTAATAGCCAGGTCTGGTTTTCTGAATGTGCTGACAACTCTTTTTCAATTGACTTCTGCCATTTTGCTGCATCTACATTGTCTGTAGAGATCGCTTCGCTGTATGTCTGAGGAGCCTCCCGCTGTCCTGAGATGTTATCTGCACATATGTAAGTATTACCTTCTCTGTTCATTCTGGCTTTTGATCTTGTGACATTTGAATGACTTTGTTTGAAATCAATTGATTCATCAGGTTCATATAGAGATCCCTCATCAGAGTGAAAATAACTCATCACTTGATATTTATTTTGTTCTGTTGTTTCTAAAGTTGATTTACTGTCAATTGTTTCATTTATATGTGTATCATCTAGGACAGATTCTTCTGACATAGGCATTTTGGCATAATTTCTCTTAACTGTATTCTCCAAGAATGTTACATCCCTACTTGTCAACACATTCTTTGTTTTAAGGTCAAGCAGTCTGTACCCTTTGGTCTGTTCACTGTAACCTACGAATACCATCTTAGTTGCTTTTGGGTCCCACTTCTTGACCTTTTCCATTGGTGTATGTACCATGGCATCACATCAAAAAAAAAAGGCTCATATTAGGCTTATCACCGGTCACCGGTCCACATTTCTTCAGGTGTTAGAAATGCCAGTGCTCTAGTTGGACAGCGGTTAGTAATGTATGCTGCTGTCGAGCCTGCTTCCGCCCAAAACTGCTTCTGTAATTAAGCATTAAGTAACATTAAAGAGTCAAACTATCCACAGCAGTCAGATATCACCTAAGACCGAAAGGTCTAACGCGCAGGTCCAGGGCCTGATACGTGGTACTTTATCGGGCCTGGAACCGAAGGACGGGCGCGAGGCTTAATGGTTGGACACAGTGGCATATCCCAGTGGACGAATATCGTCCCCATATTCATCACTACTATAATCGACCAATACCGGCGCTATAGTAGCTCCTACCATTTAACTGTGTAGATACGGACTCCTTGACAGAAGAGCAAGCGTATTGTATTTATACGAAGTGTGGTCAAAACTTCGTTAGCGCGATGCAGAGCAACGACTACTAAAATTATTGTTTCAGTCATTAAGAATCGGTTGATTTCATTCTAACTTACATAATCCCATGCAATCTTATGATTTTTTATGTTGTTGGCTTTTGGTAAATTTAAAATTGGATTTTAATAGACTTGAACCTTGTATTTCTAAGAAGCCTACAAGAGAAACGCCATCTTTTATTTTATTACTGAACTATGACAACTAAGCGAAGGCTACTTCGGTTTCGAGGATAATGTAGAAATGACCTTGGTGTCTGTGTTAAAATGTAATTAGTATAAAAATCATAACGTTTTTGGGTTTTGTTGAAAATGCGAAATAAACGGAAAGATTGTCTTTTCTAATGCCATCTAGAGTGACAGTCTGGTACCCATTTTTTAAAACCACTACCTGCCCGGGGTGTAACAACCAGTTGCCTCACTCGCTGTGAGCCGTTTAACGGTTTGCATTGATTAACCTTTTGAACGCCAAGGCGCCAAGTGAAACGCTGTGCTCCTAACGCCAAAGACGTGAGTCGGCTCTTAGATAATGCTTGTTTTTATTCGAATGGGGATGTATTATTTTATCTAAATTAGGTAAAAATAACTTACACTACCTATAAATAAAGTAAACCTAGAAAAAATGTTGCAGCGTTTTATATTTCAGTTCTTTCGCAATAACTTCGACGCACCATTTAACGTCGTGGCGTCACGGGCACTGACTTGCGATGACGTGATATGGCGTCTTTGGCGGTCAAAAGGTTAACTTAAAATAAATAAGAATTATTTATAAAACTGGAAAAATATAAAAATTTACTGAAAGGCTTATAAAATCTTGCCATTTTTTTTGATTAAATCTTTTTCGAAATTTAAATCAAATATTTTCTTGCGTAATAGAAAAAGTATGACGTACCTACTTGAAGTATTTCATAATTGTCAGTTTTACATTTTTCGTTAAAAAATCAAAAGAGATTCAAGGCATCTATCTACTAACTACATTGGTGTTCTTGATTCCACCCGCTATAATCTCGATTCTATACGCCACCGTTTATAATTTTACGGACTTGCTCCAGTTTTAAACGAAAATTCAAATTTGGGTTCGATCGTCAATAATGTCTGGGTAATTTTTGTAGCGGTTACTCAATTGAATAGTACGTCCAAAACACTCATTACGGTTACCTACCTAAAAAAAGTTTTTACCTGCGTCGCTATTATCTAAGCCATTGTTTCCCAACCTGTGGTCCGCGGACCCCTGGGGGTCCGCGAGCATATGTTTGGGGGTCCGCGGTCCCATACGCATCTATCTTTACTTAGAGCATTAACAAAAATAAATAAATTAACTACGCCAACTATCTCGTAATGATTACGCTTACTGAACAACGCAAACGTGCCGGGAACAGTTTCTGACTTAGTTGCAAAAAAGCAGCACCAAGTTTCTCATTAATGTTTTTTCGCTTATTAAAAAAAAAAATGTTTTTCTACGAAAAAGTTTGTTTTTTCACTCAGGGGTCCTTGGCATCATGCTTGATTTCCTTGGGGTCCGCGGCTGAAAAAGGTTGGGAACCGCTGATCTAAGCAATCGTTTGCAAAAAGAAGCAACGCTTGTACGAATGTTTACGTGATGTGACGCAGGTAAATACAATTGTGAATAAAACATCCCTCCAACAAAGAATTTTAAAGTATTATGTTTAGCGAATGACTAATTAACTAAATAAAAATGCTATTATTCTAACAAATAAATTTATTTCACTTTATTGCTATAAAAATTTCATTATAATTATTTAATACCAGGCATTAATAAGCCATCAACGCAACTTACACCAAAAAAGAGTCAAATCATCTACAGCAGTTTGTTGTCGCCAAAGACCGAAAGGTCTAAAGGCGCAGGTCCTGGGTCTGACCAGTGATAACTGATCAGGCCTGGACCGAAGGACAGACGCGAGGCCCAAAGCCTCTTGCCTTCGTCACTATATAATTTTAGCTGCGACCATTACCGCCGAGCGGTGTCTAGCCCCTAACTATTCAACTGTGTAGACACGGACCCCTTGACAGAAGAGCGAGCGTATTGTATTTATACAAAGCGCGGTCGAAACTTCGCTAGCGCGATGCAGAGCAACGACTTGTCAAATGCATTTTTAAGCTATAAAGAATCGGTTTAATTCATCATCTTACGTCATCCCATGAAGTTTTAATTGTGTTTTTTCATATTCCTGGCTTCTGATCAATTTAAATTAGAATTTCAATTTCCAACGAACTTCATGTAGTTGACCCTCGCATTTTTACGAAGTCTACGAGTGCAACGCCATCTTTTATTTTTTACTGAACTATGATAATTGATAACTTAGTGTTGACTACTACGATTTCGTCGATCGCCACGGGGTAAATGATTTCAATCATTATGTTAGTATGGATATGCCCCGATAATGCGGGATTTTTATAGTTTTTATTTAATTAAAATAATTACTTAGTCCTTTTTGAACAAATGACCACAAATGTTCACAGTAAGAATAAAAAAATCCATACAGACAAAATTAAATTGTTTGATTTTTGAACAATTTGTTCGGTATCGCGGGAAACTGTCGTTTCTATTTGACTATCTTTTCAACTTGATATCTCGCGAGGAGTACTCCAAATAACTGATAAAAAAAATCTTGGTAACAATGTTAAAAAGTACCTACCTAACTAAATCTAAAAAGTCGATAGCTCGTGGTCACGTCAAGGCCTGGGCCAAACTTGTGTGTTGAACTCTCGGTCTTAGGCGACAAGAAACTGCTGTAGATGATTTGACTCCTTTTTGGTGTTTGCCTTGATAGCTTATTGATGCTTAGTATTAAATAAAAACGAAGCTTTTATTGAAATGAAAAAAAAAAAATTGTTTGATTAACGAAATTTTTATTCATGGCATTAGTCATTCGTTGAAGATAATTAATTGAGAGGCCTTTATGGTTGCGGACTTTTTGTTAGGGAACAAAATGTAATAAATATACTGTTTGAAACTTTCGTGATTCTCACACATACTTATGTTTACGCGGGACTTAAGAGGAAATGGAGCGGTCATATTTTGTATGGAAACGTAGTCCCCTGATTCCTCGCTGGATATTACCCGTAGAACAATGATTTTTTACATCAACAATCTAATGATATATTAGCATGTTCCTATGTTTTCCTTTTTTTCTTTATCGAATTATTAAAAGAGATATTAACCTTCAAAAACATGAAAAATTGGTAAGTTTTTTCCGTTATGTTCAAACCTCTAGAAACCAATTTTAACACAATTATATCAAAATATAAGAACATAGAAATACAGTTATGACATTTCTTAAACATTTACTGAAAAAACATATTTAATCGGTTAAGTTTTGGAGAAGAAATCAGGGGACTACGAAACGTTGTTTTTGAATAATTTTCATAGGTATTTTCGGTCCGAGCTGTAGTTGTTCTTATCGCACTCGACGTCGTCTGGGCAGGTCACGGCGCGACAGCAATAGATTTAGCAAATACCTATTTTTCAATTCCTTCGACCGGCATATTTCCTCTTAATCGCGAGAGGAAATTAAAAAATTCCGTGAGTAAACATAAATAAAATGTAATAAAATGTGTGTCTACTCTATTTTCACATGTTTTGTCAATCGCTTGAAGGTTAGCAGGAAGAGATCCCTTAAGGGATATGTTCGCCTTTGTACTTGTGTTCTGTTTTATTTGTTATTTTGTCATTTTTATTCTGTACAATAAAGAGTTACATACATACATAAAATTAACAAAACGTATTAAAGGTATTGATTTAACAAACTAATCAATCACGTTTTATTTATTGCCAAATTAAGAGTTAGCTTAATTCTAATACGCCAGTTTTTTAAATGTGATTAATGACTGTATTTCTGTCCCACATGGATTTACAATGTTATAAAAATAAGTTTTCATCCGGAATTCCGGTCGTGTAAATATTTTATCCGGTTTGCCTCGGCCGTGGGCGTTTAATGGAGTGAGATTCGAAATGAATTTCTATTTTTGTAGTCCTAACAGCCATTGCCTTGATAGGTTTGTAGATTAAAGTTCATCTCATTTTAGGATTGGCGTGGTTTGTCCTGGTATAATTTGCTGGTATTATAATACTTAGTACTGTTAACAGTTCAGTAATGAAATGTTGCGAATCAAAATTGTTAAACAAAAAACAACTTAATACAGAGGACACGAGGCCAAATAAACGTCAAATTGCTAAAGGCCTTTTAATTCTCGATTTTCTAATCTGTATAGGTAACATTATGTTACTAACACAAGAAGAAAGCTGTTCGAGTTAAGTAAAAATAGGGTTTTTTATGACGAAAAAAATAAAAAAAACCCTTTTTATACAATCCAAAGCTAAGCTAATCGGGCTAAGAATAACACCTCTCCATTTCATTCGTGGATGCCGTAAGAGGCCACTAAGGGACGGTTATAGGTAAGCTAGGTTTAGATATGCTTTCGGCGACAGACGTAGTCTGTCATTATTATACCCCTTCAAGCTACTTTTTGGCTGTGAAAAGTAGTAATCATGGTTTCGCGCGTTCTGTCTACCCTATTCCGGAATACAGACGTGAATGTACAAACATACATACAATCACGCCTATATCTCCAAACGGGGTAGGCAGAGCACACAAAACGCTACATAGACAAAACAACGAGTATTTCACGTTTTGTGGCCACTTCTAGCCTAGTATCTTTTAGGTTTTGAGGTGGCAGGTATAATAGTGAGAGGGTGCTAGCCTGTCGCCTAAAGTATACCTTAACCTATGTCCTTAGCCGCCTCTTACGACATCCACGGAAGACACGGAGAGGTGTTTTTTTAAACCCGACACCACGTGAATGTAATGTAACGTATAAAATTCAAATACAAAATCCGTAACGCATGAACATCATAAAGTGACTGCTTAATATTGTGTATGATTTCCTCAAATTGCCTAACTGGCGACCGACGTGTGTACAAAGGTATTGTCAAAAATCATCTGTTTATTCCAACCGTTTACTGTCTCTACCTCGTATCTACAACAGTATCACCTTACAAAATCAACGCTCTGAGCTTTAACAGAAGGCTCTTTTTGTAATGTCCGGATTCTGTTAGATACGAGTTTGGAAGAGGTCGGATTGCGTGTCGACTGCCATGATTGTAGGAATTTTCTAAGCGATTTGAGCGAAACGGCTCGTCTGGAAATATATGGGTAACGAGTCCATTATGGAATGGAAATCTATGTTTGTCAAATTTGACTAATGTCAAACTGTACCTATTGAACGAGTAAAGCCTCAGAGTATAAGTATAATAGTAATAGGTATAGGTATATATACCTACTGACCTGGGCAGACACACACATACATACATCATGTCTGTTTTCCGAAATGGGGTAGACAGGGCCCACGAAACGCTACATTGTCAAAGCCATGACTATTTGACATTATGTAGCCACTTCCAGCATATTTTTATAGGTTTTGGGTTGGCAGTTATAATAGTGAAAGGATGCTAGCCTGTCGCCTAAAATATACCTTAACCTTAACCTATTTCCTTAAACGCCTCTTACGACATCCACAGAAGAAATAGAGAGGTGTTATTCTAAACCCAACATCACACCCTAGTTTTAGATTTAGATCAGACTAAAATATTTCAAACTTAATTCTATGACGCTAAAATATGATCCCAGCACCGTTATCGAAAGGGAATTCCAGGGAATTGTTACTCCGGAATTCCGCAAACATGACGTAGCTCGATGATAGTGTTCCGTCATAGTTCACATGGTTGTAGTTTATGAGATTGGCATAGTTTGGCGTTTCACGTTTTCACGGGGATTGACGTGATTGTGGTATTTTGGTAGTGTTCGGTAAATAGTTTGTTGGTGTGAAATTTGGCTATTTGATCACGGAAGCCTCGGTTTAAAACCCTTATTTATCTCAGGTATAGCTTGCACGCTCATTCCAAAAGTACTTAGGTTCAATTATGTATAGGGATTAACATAAGTCATAAAAAGAAATATTTGTTTCCAACGTAGTATTTCAAGGCAAATTTATTGCTAACTATGGTAGAAAACAAATGAAGTTTGATGATGGTCGTAGCGTAATGTTATGACTTTTAAAGTCTTACAGTTCTTGCCAGCTGGTTCAAAGAGATTGAATGTGTAATCTTAGTAAAGTACAGTCAGCTGCAGAGAAAGGTAACCCCCTAGTAATGAGACATTGTATGAGCGGGGGGTTAGTTTTTTCTGCAGCTGTCTGTACTATGAAGACAGTTTAACATAGCAATAAAGGTGACAATGAAACTCACTTTTATTTCTGATTAAAAAACAACATTCATATTTTTGGATGTTATTACTTCCACACGGTTTAACTACAGTTAAAAGCAGTAAGCTTATGGATTTGACTAAGTATGTAGTGTTTCACGCGTTTAATCTACCCCATTTGGGAATAAAAACGCGTTATATCTTACAAATATTATAAACGTGAAAGTTTGTGAGTATGGATGGATGTATGGATGGATGGATGGATGGATGGATGGATGTTTGTTACTCCTTCACGCAAAAACTACTGAATGGATTTTAATGAAACTTTACAGTAATGTAGCTTATACATCAGAATAGCACATAGGCTACAATTTATAAAGATTTTGTTTGAATTTTCCAAAATATGACGATAAGTGTGTAGAAAGTAGGAAAAATCTACTATCTGCTGGTTATTCTGGCGGGCGCTTCCTACTAATAGTTCCGAAATCTCTTCTGTGTTAGCCCGAGCCGCGGGCAAAAGCTAGTTTATCTAATAAACTTATTATAATCTAATGTATCTAAGCTTGATTTTTAAGTACCAAATGAAACTAAGTATTACATCTGTAACTGAAATACTATTTAGCGTAGAAGTGCTTGAAAATGTGAGCAATCTCACGTCTGCCGTTACTTCCCGCTTGCTATTTCTATTGTGCTCTATTTCTGCTCGATCGTTCCTTTTAAATTAAAGCTTATTGTTGCTGGAAACACCTGCCCGTGAAGTAATTACTTGCTTTTAAGAGGGAACAAAGAAGAAAATAGAAAATCTTAGAAAATGATCTAAAAATGAATTTGATAGAAAATATTGCAAAGTCACTTATTTTCGATTGATTTCTTGTTCATCTTCATACTTACTACTACAGAATAGGTCATTACCTATTCTGTAGTAGTAAGTATGAAAATGAACAAGAAATCAAGTACCATTGTACTACGTACATAAGGTCCATTTTCAAATTCACTAGTATTTGATATACTGTAATAATTTTCGAGTTATCAAAGTAATATGATTCAGCGCATAATTTAACGTGCAACTGTAGCGAAACTTTTAAAGGCAAACTAGATCACGCTGGTCTTACTTCTTACATATACATAATACAAATTATATAATCACTCGTATGTTCCTAAAATCATGAAAAATGTGACATAGACAAAACCATGATTATGACTATACCACGCTTTGCAACCACTTCTATCATAAATAATCTTAGGTTTAAAAACAAATGAAAGAGGTATAATAGTGACAGGTTGCTAGCCTTCCTTAGTCCTAAACCTACCTTAGTCGCCTCTTACACCAAAGACGAAATGGAGAAAGTGCTCTATTTCAACACCATACAAGACTTAAGAACTAATTAATACATTATCTACCAACAAAGCTCATATCGCATTCCCACACCTAGCAGCGTCCACTTGAACGCGAGCGAGTTTTCACAAAGACATTTCCGTCTGTGGAATTTCAATTTGGAGTCGATCCGGCGTGTCGATGGGATTGCCTGATCGCACCCTTGTCGCACAGGGCTCGATCACAGCGGTCCTATTATCGAAACGTTTATCTCGTGGATAATGCTGGCCAGAAGATTTTGAAAATCGAAGATGCATTTGAAAATCGAATTTGAGAGGGCATCGGACGTCGAATGTTTTTTAATTCCTGATTAAGGGACTGGGGGTAGTGAGGGAATGGAAAAGTACGACGATACTAAAAGAATGAAAGTGAAAAAATATGTGAAGATATTTATTGACACAAACGTACGGAAGTCGTGTACAAATGTCATGCTTATGGTATACTACTTAAGGTAGGTACGTTTCTGGCGACAAGCTAACATTCGTTCACTATTAGACCCGTACCGACTAGATTTAAACCTAAAATTTAATTATGCTAACAGTGTCTGCGAAGAGTGAGTTTGTCGCGGTTTTGGTTTTGTAACATTGCGTGTGCTCTGTCATCTAGGAGTGTTGGCATGATGAATGTCTGCATACTTAGGGTTTCCCTAGAAAAACCATAGTAAATTAGAGCACCATAAAAACTTTTTTTTTTCGTCTTCGTAAATGTAATAGTTATTCGAGATCCCTTGATCTCAAGCTTCAGAATCGCTTCTTTAACCATTGCACCACCGGAAGCATTCTCCACAGCATTCAAAACTTCTATTCTTTTACAGATAAAACAACTTTAGAACTTTGTCCTACTGTATCTAATCCACTGCGTCTCTCTTAACCGAAAAAAATATTAAAAATTGCGCGCGTGTCCTTAAGCGCTGAGGCATGTCGGCGAATTACAGGACGATCGGAAGTCATCGGGAATGATCGAGTCGTTTGTTTTACACAGTCATTATCTAATGGAGTGTTAGGTTTCTTTTCGTGTGGTGTCGGATTTAGAATAACACCTGTCCATTTCTTCTGTGAATGTCTAAGTTCCGACTAAGGAAACAGGTTAAGATGCATTTTAGAAGACAAGCTGGCAACCTCTCACTATTATACCTGCCAACTCAAAAACGTGGCCACGAAACGTGACATAGTCATAGTTTTGTCTATGTAGCATTTAATGTGCTCTGCCTACCCTATTTGGGAATACAGACGTGATGGTATGTTAAGTTTTGATTCAGCTACAGTAAATATCTAGCCATAAAATTGGTCTCCACGACGAACTCCAGCTTTGTAGAGCACTGTCTCTTTCTAATCTACGTGACGCGATCGTCTCTTTCCTGAGACCAAAGTGCATATTTTATGGTCGCAAGGGCCGGTGTTCAACCTCAACCGAGCTGCAAAGTTGCAGTTCTTGAGCAGTTCTGATGCAGTTGGTGCATACAAAACTGCAAGCCAATCGTGCAGTCCTCTTGCAGGTGTCGTGTGGTCCTGTCAAGCTTGTTTGCCGCTTCTTACGACATCCTCGGAAGAAATGGAGAGACGTTGTTTTAGTCTTAAAATTAATGTATATTTAGTTCGCGTTAGATAGATCAGTGAATCCTACGCAGACGACGACGCAAAAAACATATAAATTGTACAAACACTCGAATAGCAGACAAAGTCATATTTCATAGACTCCTATGCCATTTTCTCACGCAGAATATTTTTTTGTCCGTACGTCGTTAGCATTACTTACAGATTACGAGACACTATTCTGGCCTGCTTCCAGGCAAGTTTTTCTGGAAGATACTTCTTAGAAACTTGTGACGTCAAGGTAATGTATATTTGAAGTTGGAGAGTAATTTAAATACTGGTTCTGGCAGACCATACTTGGCTGACGTGAAGTGACAAATGAAGGTGAGAAATGAAGACGGAAAGCTAGGTTGGAGAACCTGACTGTGAAACTTAAGGTCCCGGATTCGATCCCCGGATGATGAATACCAATTTTTGCTCTCGAGTCTTGGATGTTTATCTATATAGAAGTAAGTTTATCCATTATCTAGTGCCCATCACACAGATATTAAAATTGCCTACTTTGGGACTAGGTGATTGATGTAAATCGTCCAATGATATTTTATTTCCATCCCGTGTGGTGCCGGGTTAGAATAGCACCTCCCCCTGTGGGTGTCGTAAGAGTCGACTCTGGGAAAGGGTTAGTGTATTGTGGGCGATGGGCTAGCAACCTGTCACTGCAGTATCAAGTTTGACCACCTGGTTACCTACCCTGAAATTGCTAAACGTGGCACTGGATTTTTTGAATTCATGTGCTCTGCCTACCCCTCTTTGGAATACAGGCGTGAGAATATGTATGTATGTATGTTTTATTTATTTAAGGTCAAAGTTAATTGAAGATTGATGTGATTTTACTTCTCTAACTTATTGCGCATTTCCTTGGGTCTTTTATAAACACAAACATACATATATATACACCTGTATTCCCAAATATAGTAAGCATAGCACACGAAACGCTACATAGTCAAAACTATGTCTTTCGCGTTTCATAGCCACTTCTAGCACATTTTTTTGATTTTAAGTTGAAAGAAATGGAGAGGTGTTAATCTAATCTGACATTAGGTACCTACACAGATATAGTTATCTGTTTATGTATCTGTTTTTTTATTTATGTACTTCTAAAGTTTAATTGGACTGCAACACCCAATTTATTTCTTAGCTAATAGAAATACTACAATATCACTCAGATTATCCAGTCCCGTTCACTCACGTACGATATGGGAGTGAACCTTAATGAATTCAGAACAAAGGCGACTAATCAAGTTCTGTAATTAAGATGGAAGTTATCTAAGCGTGCAGGTGCGAACGATTCGTTCACTCGTTCGTTCCGTTCGTTTGTTCGCGAATTAAATCCAATTACTTTAAAGTTGTGATGAGTTGCGCGTACCTACGGAGTTGGATCTGTATGTACGAATTTATGTGTCTGCTTGTTTTATGAATGTAGATTCATATGATAATTTTGGAAATTATTCGATGCTACGTATACTATAAGCTTACCAACAAAAATTTCATTTTTGATACGAGTTTTTTTTGCCGACTGTACTTTTTGCCAACTGTACTTTATTGTCATCGCCTCTAGATTATGTGCGCCAGATTTCAAGTCAATCAGACCAACCGTTGAAGAGTTCCCTCTATCGGAGACAGTCCCGGCTGGGCCACCAGAAGTCCGCTACCGGAATATTGTATTGTCATCCAAGTTACGTAGGTATACCAAGTTTCAGCTCGAGCGGTCTATTGGAAGTGGTTCCAATTTTTCTAGCAAGATTTGTAAACATACAAACATAAAAGTGAAGTGAAATAAAAGCTTGTAAGAAAATATTCAAAGAATAGCTAAAATGGCCGCAATACGGAATTCCACAAACAATTGCGCATCGGCGTCACAGGCTTGGACAACCAGCCGCGTCGACCGCGTGTTCCAAATTAAAAATAGTAAATCTATTTTCTTCTTTTATCCATCATCTGTTTTAAAATGTTCGAAATTTGAATTTAGTTCGATTTTATGCTTTCCTTTCTGTTTTTTTTATATAATCATCAGCCGGCTTAGCACAGCAGTCAGCAAGGGGTGAGGAGAGATGCGCACGAGATAGTCTATATCTGTCACTGTCTAATTAGAGACGTTAGAAAATGACGGGTAGAACCCGCGCGCGATGCGACTAGAGCGTGTTGCCGTGCTAGCTTACAGGTTATCTGCAGTCGTAATTGAAAGTCATGACTAGTAATTTTGTTGTCATTTCTAGTTCGGTTTACTTCTCAGCATTTAACGTGGTCAGATTTTATATATGGAAAAAGCGATACGCGAACTTACCCTACCTACTACTTAAAATTTTGCCAAGTTAGATTCTGGAGACTGTAAAGATGATACTCACAGTTCGTATTCTCCATTGACGCGGTTACTTGCTTCCAAAGGATAAAGATCGTGAAATGTGGATTTTTAAGGGGTCTTTGCGATGACATCTGGACATCGAACTGTTAGTAAAACCGGTAAACGTCGGATCGAAACCAGCTTATACTGGTTAGGATAGACGCCCCAATTAAGGTTACTCAGGCACAGTCATGAGGCTAACAGTAAGTTTATAGTAGGAACTGGAAAACCTCCTAGAGTTAACCCAAATAGGGATTAATCCATTAATTAATGAGATTTATGACTGATTGGGCTAACCTTAAGTAAACCCTATTTGTAGACCTGGAATCAATTTTTTTGTCATAAAAAACAAAATACTTTTTTTCTAAACACGAAATGTGAAGCTTATTATCAGTTTTTTTGATCAGGGATTGTCCCCTACAAATAAAGAAACAATCAATTTTGAGATACATATCTCTATCCGGTAAAGAAATGTGAAAAAGTCAACAGTTTGCAATAAGCAGGGCCCGTAATTTTCATGCCGTTGACGCAAAATTGACGTCACGCTCCTTAAAGGCTGATCCCAAATAGTTTGATTGTAAGTTATGAATCATTAGTTGTCAAACATTTTAATCATGTTTTTGTTTTTGTAATTTTATTTTGTAACATACATAACAAACAAAAATACGATTGCAAAAGAAAAGGATTTTTACGGATATTACATTAGGTATGAACGTTTGGCGTAGCCTTACGCCTACGTTGAATGAAACGACGAATACGTCATCAAGCTTGTATTTACGACAAGGACTTGGTACAATCAGTGTTTACACTTATTTAACCCAATAAAAAAAAAATTAGGTCGAATTGAGAACCTCCTCCTTTTTGAAGTCGGTTAAAAACACAAAACAGAAAACAATCGTGGTGGCAGTCGCTTGGCGCGAGTGGTGTAGTAGTGTCACTGTCAGTGTCAACATTTGGCGCCATCGGTCTGTGTTGCCACAGATACGACGGCTGCCACAAACGCGAAGATGACTTAGATTTTTTTTGGATGGGAATTAATGCAAGAAGGATGGCGTGCTTTACGTTAGAGAGGAACTCTGTTTTTTACGTAATTACTAAAATGTGGTAACAATACCATTTAATAAAATGTATGTATAAAAGAAATCCAATAGTTTTATTTACGTTTCACGTATCAAGTAGGTACTATTTATTCCATTCATTTGTACATGATTAAAATGATTGACAGCTAATGATTGATAATTTACAATCAAACTATTTTTGATCACCCTTTAAAGAGCGTGACGTCATTTTTGTGTCAACGGTATGAAAGTTACAGACCCTGGCAATAAGGTTTCGTGTGGGTACTTAGATTACCTCACTTAGGGTATACAGGTTTGATGTAGGTATATGTGTGTGTGTGTGTGTGTGTGTGTGTGTGTGTGTGTGTGTGTGTGGTTAAGATTTCTAAAATTGGGTCCATGCATTCCAAATTTGAAATCTTTAGCACCAGTAATTTAGATCGGTCGTTGTCTAACTAGCCACGGCTTTATTTTGTAGACAACAGATCTATTAGAACTTTAAATTGTCTTACTGTACCATTACCCACTGCGGCAGTTTTCACGGTGCAAAGTTGTCAGAGATTTATCCCACAATTAGCGTCCGGAGTTTGCGTCTAGAGCCAAGTTCTTTTGGACCTGAGGTGTTTATTTACTGGTGGTAACGAGCGTAGTTTGCTTGTTAGTACAGCTGTACATTCAGTATTTAGCATCCTTGTGCGAATAAAGTCCAGGGATGTTGCGGAGGTAGTTACCTAAAATGTACATCCGCGGACATGGATGCGGATGAAAGGTTGGTATAATTAAAAAAATCATTTTAACTTACACTTAGAACAATAGAATAATTTCAGTAATTTTCAGGCACTATTCAATTTTGTGAAACAATATGTGTGTTTTTTACTCACAAGGAAGGGTACCCAACTGTCCACCTCCGATTTGATTCATTTTGATATATGTTATAGAGTAGTCTAAAATAACGGACTAATTTTTTTTTTAGCTGCCCAAACTCAATCTGTTACGAGAAAATGGCCGCCAAAGTGCTGAAAATTGACAAAACCTACTAATTTCCGTAGTGAGATTTGTTCAAAAAAAGTGATAATTAATTACTGGTTTCGTTACTATGCCAAAGAACATGAATAAAAACTCGAGGGGTGTTTCGGCATTTCACCACAAACTCGCTTTTTATATAAAAAAAAACATGTCAAAATTTCGCAAATTTCGGCGCTACACTCACTTTCTTAAGGTAATTTTTTTAGTTTGAAAACTTCTTGGTTCATGTCTCATTGCTAATGGTCAGGAAAAGACAATAAAAATAACAATAAAAAACAATTGGCAGTCTGATCTATTAAAAAGAAACTGAATTATGTGTCCACCTACAAGATGGACAGACGACTTGATAAAGGTCGTCGGAAAACGCTGAATGCAGGTCGCTTCCAACAGGTTCTTATAGAAGACTAAAGGGGAGGCCTATGTTCAGCAGTGGAAGTCTTATGTCTGAAATAATGACGTTTAAATATGGTTTCCCCTCAGCCAGGTGTGGATTGAAGCAATCTATCGTACTAAAAAAAACTATTTAATACATGCCAATATAACAGTTTTCAATATAGTTTTTGCAAAAGACGTCGCTTATCAATAGCTGTTTGGGGTGCTTGTAGCCAAAATCATGAATTATTTCGGCAAACTGTGAATTTTCGGCACAAGATAATATTTTTATTTTCCTCAGAAAGCATTAATTCACAATCGGGAATCAAGTCCAAAAAAACTTGACATAAAACAGTTCTTGGTAATTTTAGTACCTAAAGATAACTTGTTTTTCACAATATTGATCTGAAATAAAAAAAAAATTAGTCAACCTCTCCATAACCAATTTAATAAGAATAAGAATAACAATAAAGCATATGTATGAGTATACTTACACCATAAAAGTGAAAATACTGACTCATCAGGGTTTGACGCCAAAATGTACATTACTGTACTATAAACCGTGTGATATTGCATGTTTGGAATATTTAAGTCACCATCATGTCATTTTAAGTCAGGTTGAAATTATATTAAATGGAAAACACTTAATATAAAGTTCAGTTTTTTAAGAAATCACACTACCCATTGTTTTCTTGTTGTCTTTTCATAACTATTAGCCATGAGATCATGAACCAAGAAGTTTTCAAGCTAAAAAAATTACCTTAAGAAAGTGAGTGTAGCGCCGAAATTTGCGAAATTTTGACATGTTTTTTTTTATATAAAAAGCGAGTTTGTGGTGAAATGCCGAAACACCCCTCGAGTTTTTATTCATGTTCTTTGGCATAGTAACGAAACCAGTAATTAATTATCACTTTTTTTGAACAAATCTCACTACGGAAATTAGTAGGTTTTGTCAATTTTCAGCACTTTGGCGGCCATTTTCTCGTAACAGATTGAGTTTGGGCAGCTAAAAAAAAAATTAGTCCGTTATTTTAGACTACTCTATAACATATATCAAAATGAATCAAATCGGAGGTGGACAGTTGGGTACCCTTCCTTGTCAGTTAATGTTGCACAACATAAAACATTATTTCAAATTGACAAATTAGCCAGCCAGCTGCAATTTAGGATTTTTATACTTAGGTGAAACGAAATCACGACCTCAATGTGTAGACACCTCAAATTTAATGAGACTCATAAAAACAATACTGTGTGGTGTCGGGTTTAGAATAACACATCTCCATTTCTTCCGTGGATGTCATAAGAAACGACTACGGAAATAGGTTAAGACATGTTTCAACCTGTCATCAACTTAAAACAAAAAACGTGCTAGAAGTGGCCACGGAACGTAGAATAGTCATGAATTTGTCCATGTGGCATTTCGTGTGCCTGTCATTTGGGAACACAGGCGTGATATATGTTTGCATGTAATAAAAATTATTGTTTTATATGTTCCGGTATTAGCCGCGTAAATAACACTTATTTTATATCGCCGTTTTGATCTCACCCTGTACTGAGCATGTAATATTCACGTCCTAGAGTATCACCAAAATACCTCCGCGATTGAAGCCAGACTTATGACTTCCATTCTCGACTAGTGCTAAAAAAGCGGGGATCAAAAGGGAATAAGCTGAAATATTGCTTCCATTTTGTGACGACCTGTTTTTGACAAGATTATATTCCCGGGCAGGAAATTTCTTTGAGAGGCCACTCTTTGTGTGGAACAGAATAAGTTCTTGGGATTGCTTTCGGTTTAAATAATCGAAATACTTTTGTCTCCGCAGTTTTGGTGTAATTATTTTGACGAGCCGCCGGCGGTCTGGAGATTTGTGCTTCGACGAAGTGTCATTTAGATTAGTTGGACAGGTCGGTCCACCTTACCTGTGTCGAGATAGAATAACACCTCTGCGTTTCTTCTGTGGATGTCGTAGAAGGCGACTAAGGAAAGGTTTAGGTGTGCTATAGGACACAGGCTAGCAACGTCACCACTCACCATTCTTACTTTTCTTAATTTCATGACTTGTCATCGACAAGTTTAGTGTCCATTTCCAAATGTAATAAGAATAAGGGTCGTTATTAGATGTTCTTAAGATAAAGGGTCTTGACAGAGATAGGTACATACAGGGACAACAAAATGATCCTATAAGAATTCCTTTTTCCCTTTAGCAGTATGGAACCTAAAAAATCTGTTAAAATTTCAAATGCTGTTGCAAAAGTTCAAGAGATATTCCTGTGGCAAATGAATAGACCGACGGGCCGACAGAGGTTCTGTGATAGGGTCCGTTTTCATTCATATAATTTAGCCACGGACCTCTAAAATTAACGCTAGACTTGTTTTTCAGCGCGTTAAGTTTCCTTCTAGTTTTTTCGGGACTTCTAATCGGATTTCAGAGCTATCTAATTTTAATTAACCTTTGAGACGCTGATTCCAAAAGGTTTCATTTTAATTACATCGTGCAAGAAAATTATTAATTAATTTTAAAGGAATTCTCATTCCAAAATGGCAGAAGTGTATCGGATTTTTTTAATTAATTGTAAGAGGTACTTGAAGCGTTTTTGTTTTTGCTTCAAAGGCATTGAATTAGAGGATTGTTCGAGGAATTCGAGATATTTTTTTATTTAAGCGCCTTTTGCTGAGGCAAATAAAATGAGTTTTATTTGAGTATATCTTTATTTATTGTAAATCTGAGAGCTTTCGCTCGTAAAGGACAAGACAGAATTGTTCGTGACAGCAATGTCTTGGATTTTCATTTTATGATTTCACCGAAATATTCTGCGTGAATGTTTTAAGTTTTAAATAGCTGTTCATAAATATTATTAAAACTTGATTTTATTTTTACCTAAACGCCCTGAATTCGGCGCACTGCGTAAATTGGTCGCTAGAAAATTTCGGTCAAAAATGTCTCAGTGTAACTTTTACTAATCCACAGTTTAATATACGTAATAATATACTAACTTTCGTAAGCTTTAGTAAAAATACAAACCAGTGTAAAAGTAGTACGAAGCAATCATGTAAAGTAGTACTACTTTCTTAGCAAAGAATTTCATTTCTCGTGCTCCTAGTAGCTCTGTCACAGTCTTACTCCTTGACCTGTACAATGAAATAAGAGTGTAAAATAATAGAAGCGACACTCTATTGTGCCACTCTTGGAAACGTTGCATAGACAAACTCATGAGTATTGTACGCTTACAGGCACTTCTAGCATTATTTTAGATTTAAAACAGATGGAAGAGCTACTATTTCTGCTTAGTTGCCTCTTACGAATTCCGTAGAAGATACGGAGAGGTGTTATTCTAAAACCCAGGCATTGACTTAAAGCCGAACCATTGTTTTGTGAAGTTTCTCTATAAAGGGTTTATTTTAATAAAAGAAAATAGTCCCAGGAATATCTGCTCCTCAAAAGTAAATAGTGCAGCTTTATGTAGACGCACAAAAATAAAGCATTACGTTATATGTGTACTATACATACATGAAATAATAACAATACCTACTAAGGAGTTGAAAAACTTCGTCTGCTAGCGTATCTACAGGGTGACTCACAAATCGTTATACGCCTTATAAAAAAAAACTTAGCGACTAAGGAAAATGGTTAAGGTATATTTTAGGCAGCAGGCTAGCAAGCTGTCACCGTTATATTTTTTTAACTAAAGTAAATGAAATAAATGTAAGAAATGGTAGTAGTTTTTTTTATGTAGCGTTTTGTGTGTACTGCCCCATTCGGGAATACAGGCTTGATGTACGTTACGGACCTACGAAAAAAATAGTCATGATTTTGATTACCTACTTAACAAAAAACATTTTTTTTGACACCCGTCTACATTTTTATTCTTGTCTATGCTAAGCCTAGAAATGGACCCGTCAGTCGGCAGACGTAATGAATTTCTCAATGATTCCCTCAACTTTGCCTGGATTTCTTTTGCTCGAATCTTTTTCCAATAATGAAATTGTACGATTTAACTTTCAACTCAGCGAACAACTTCAAAAATTAATATTTTTATTTTCCTTCAATCGGAAGCGGAGACGGTTAATTTTTATTACTGTGCACTTTTAGAGTCTGCATCTTGGATGTCTCTTTGTCGTGGAATTCGATTTTGCACTTTATCTATTAAAGACTTTGCTTTCTTTTTGCAATTTCACAATAACAAACATTTTAGAAAAATAAGAATATTATGCTGCGTGTTTTCCTCGTATGAGGTCGGGCTTAGAATGACACATCGTCATTTCTTTAATGGATGTTCCGAGAGGTGACCAATGAAATAGATTTAGGTAAATTTTAAGCGACAGGCTAGCGATCTGTCACTATTACACCTGCGGACTCAAAACCTTAAAAAATATGGTAGAAGTGGCAAAATGAGAAATAGTAATGGTTTTGCCTACGTTGATACTGGCTTGATGTATGTATGTATGTTTGTGCTTACAGAAGAACTAATGGTGTGCAGGATAAGGCAGTAACGTATGTATGTACGTACCCAAAGTGTAGTACAGAGTTTTAACAACACCCTGTATGGGAAGGTAGTCCCTATTCATTAACCACGTCAACTCCGAGGTTTCTTAGTCTTCCGTTGACAGTCCAACTTTTTGATTAATCGCCATGTCCGGGACAGACGCCATTATCTCGTTCGATAATGCCAACGAAATGTCGAAATCGGGTTTTTGGTGTCGATACCTGTTGCTAGTGTTTGGAGCGGGTATTTTATAGAGATAGTAGCTGTTGGCAGCGACTCCGTCTGATGTATTTTTCCTGGATAAAAAGTAGTTGTTAATCCGGACTTCTTTCATACTTCATCAAAATTGGTCCCGCCGTTTTTCGCGTGAAGAGGTTACAAACATACACAGTTACAAACTTTCGTATTTATAATATTAGTGTGATGTGATTTTGTAGTGTAGTTAATGAATATACAGGGTTGCCGAAAAGTTACCGCAAATATTTCAACCAGTCAGTGTTCAGGTATATTTATTAAATGCGTCTGAAAACCCCTGTAAAATGTTTCCTGAACATTTTCGTTATTGACCTTTTGAGAGACAAATTTTTCATCGCTTTTCAGGTCATTGCACCCTATGTTTTACCTACCTTACGTCCAGTAAGCAAGCCCTGTTAGTCAGCGCGTACGACATTGCTATGCTACGCAGTACCTACCAAAAGCCCACGAACAAAAGACTGAGCAATATTTTCGTATTTTCGTAATTTTTTACATGATTGCCAGGAAAAATACTTCATACGGATTTTCAGATGTGTAAACTTGACCACTGGTTAAAATATTTACGATCCTTTTCCGACCACCCTGTATAACTACTACGACCACTAAATTAAAATTAAATTTTGAGATACAAGTTTACTCACTGATGCATTCAATTGTCAATATCTACGATAATTATCGATGCACAACCCGACCCACTTTCCGAATAGAACCGTAACCATTCAAAAATACTACCATACTTCCTCCTATCCCTCCACTGTTTCCGCGTGACCAACATACTACCGCGTTCTTATTCATACTCTATTCTCTATTATTCTCTGTTATACGCGTACTATACGCCCGGGTACTTTGACCCGACAGTGGGATAAAAATGTCGACTGGCTGGGCCCATTCTGTTTGCCCAGTGAGATGCGCGGTCGACTGTCACTGTGCTTATACCGCGGAAGCCCGCAGTAGACATTGGATTAACAGTACGAGCAATGGCAGGTTGCAAGTTTAGTACATTACATAGGTACATCACGCCGTATGCTTTAGACGGCAAAATAGTATCCCTGTCACTATTGTACCTATTAACTTAAAATGTAATGCTTTTAGAAATATAACATGTGAAATATGAAATGTGGCATGTGAAATATGAAATGTGAAATGAGAAATGAAAAATGTTAAATGTGAAATGTGTGCTGTGAAATATTGCTGCGCTTTCATTCAAAACTTCACTATTTTCTATTATATGCGTAGGTAGGTACTATACGGCCGGGTACTTTGACCCGACAGTAGGATAAAAATGTCGACTGGCTGGGCCCATTCTGTTTGCCCAGTGAGATGCGCGGTCGACTGTCACTGTGCTTATACCGCGGAAGCCCGCAGTAGACATTGGATTAACAGTACGAACAATGGCACGTAGCAAGCTTAGTACATTACATAGGTACATCACGCCGTATGCTTTAGACGGCAAAATAGTATCCCTGTTACTATTGTACCTATTAACTTAAAATGTAATGCTTTTAGAAATATAAAATTTGAAATATAACATGTGAAATGTGGCATGTGAAATATGAAATGTGAAATGAGAAATGAAACATGTTAAATGTGTGCTGTGAAATATTGCTGCGCTTTCATTCAAAACTTCACTATTTTCTATTATATGCGTAATTGCGTAGGTAGGTACTATACGGCCGGGTACTTTGACCCGACAGTGGGATAAAAATGTCGATTGGCTGGGCCCATTCTGTTTGCCCAGTGAGATGCGCGGTCGACTGTCACTGTGCTTATACCGCGGAAGCCCGCAGTAGACATTGGATTAACAGTACAAAAAATGGCACGTAGCAAGCTTAGGTACATCACGCTTGTTGCTTTAGACGACAAAATAGTATCCCTGTCACTATTGTACCTATTAACTTAAAATGTAATGCTTTTAGAAATATAAAATTTGAAATATAACATGTGAAATCTGAAATGTGGCATGTGAAATATGAAATGTGAAATGAGAAATGAAAAATGTTAAATGTGAAATGTGAAATGTGTGCTGTGAAATATTGCTGCGCTTTCATTCAAAACTTCACTATTTTCTATTATGTGCGTAGGTAGGTACTATACGGCCGGGTACTTTGACCCGACAGTAGGATAAAAATGTCGACTGGCTGGGCCCATTCTGTTTGCCCAGTGAGATGCGCGGTCGACTGTCACTGTGCTTATACCGCGGAAGCCCGCAGTAGACATTGGATTAACAGTACGAACAATGGCACGTAGCAAGTTTAGTACATTGCATAGGTACATCACGCTTGTTGCTTTAGACGACAAAATAGTATCCCTGTCACTATTGTACCTATTAACTTAAAATGTAATGCTTTTAGAAATATAAAATTTGAAATATAACATGTGAAATGTGGCATGTGAAATATGAAATGTGAAATGAGAAATGAAAAATGTTAAATGTGAAATGAGAAATGAAAATTGTTAAATGTGAAATGTGTGCTGTGAAATATTGCTGCGCTTTCTTTCAAAAATTCACTATTTTTTATTATATGCGTAGGTAGGTACTATACGGCCGGGTACTTTGATCCGACAGTAGGATAAAAATGTCGACTGGCTGGGCCCATTCTGTTTGCCCAGTGAGATGCGCGGTCGACTGTCACTGTGCTTATACCGCGGAAGCCCGCAGTAGACATTGGATTAACAGTACGAACAATAGCACGTAGCAAGTTTAGTACGTCATACAGGGTGGCTGGGAATTGACTGTAAATATTTAAACCAGTGGTCGGGTATACGCGTGAGACAACCACTGTAAAATGTTTCCTGAAATTTTTCATTATTGACCTTGTAGGAGATAAATGTTTCATAGCTTTTCAGATCAGTGCGCTTTGTGTAATTCCCACTTTACGTCCCGTACCCAACTTCCGTTGCCGCGCCATACGCTCTACGCTACGCGGTTGACTAAGGGGCGGGGTACAAAAAACTGGGCAATATTTACAGTCATTTTTTACGTGAAAATTCGAGGAAAAATCTTGACAGGGTTTTTAGACACGTTTATGGTTAAAATATTTTCGGTCAACTTATGGCCACGCCGTATACGTGTCGGGTTTAGGATAATATATCTCCATTTTACAGCATAGCATCCCTGTCACTATTGTAGTAGGTACAATGTTAATAGATACCTACTCCACCAATTCCATAAATTCCATTCATTCATTTTTAAGTTAGTACGTAAAATGAAATATCCCGAGAAATATGGAATTTTCAATGTGATAATTATATGAAATATCAACTACGAAATAAAAATATAACAAATGAAGTACATACATTATTCATTATGGATTTATTCCCAAATGGCGTAAGCAGAACATACGAAACGCTACATAGACAAAACCGTTTTGTGGTAATTGCATATTAGAGTTACATTTCAACGTACTGTAGTTAAGTGCTACACTGCGGTTGGGCCCTAGCTATGAATATGAACACATAACCGTTGCCTCCTCGCTCGGTTGACGTCAAGCTTCCTTGAAATTCCTTTTGACTGCCCTGAGAATCGCTCAGCTTGTCAAATCTACCTCTTTGCCTTTGAAAGTAGTATTCATACATTGTTTTCTATGTCAATTTTATTCAGTAGCATGGCTGATGCTTAAAATACGTGATATTATGTTTACGTTCCTTCAAACTCAATTATTTTTGAGAGTGCACTATACGACTGGACTGAAAAAGAAAGAAGTAGGCAGAGCACACGAAACATATTTTGTTAGAGTGTAACTTAAGAGGTTGGTACCATTGTTACAGATTGCTAGCCAGACGCCTAAAATACAATTTAACAGTTAAGGGTTGCTTCTTAGCTTGCTTGTCTTCAGGTTGCAGTCCACTAGCCTGAAAAACCCATTTACTTAACCTCTTACGATATCCACAGATGAAACGGAGAGGTGTTCTTCTTTACCGATATCACACAGACAGATATATATTCTTTGTTTCAGTCGAAATTCAGAAAACGAGTTTCCAACAAAATATAGTTGAAATTACTCGGCAGGTGAAACTTTGGCGCGTTGCATTTCCGATAACTTCAACACACACGCATATAACTTTTGCCTTCGCTGTAGATTTGAACCTGATGTTACAGGGTTTAGAGTTGCTTTTGTAGTAACACTGTCTGGTAAGATACGATTGTGAGAAAGTTATCTAGTTTGACATCATTGTATGGAATGAAATGCGGCGGTAGTAAGTTCTACGGTGGGACGTGTGAGCTTCAAATTGGATAGTTTGTAAGGTTGCCACTGTTTGAAAAGTAAATTGCTGAGATTCTGCAACTAGATATTGTATGTCAGCGGAAGACATCCGTAAGTTTATAAATTTCTTTAAAATTTCCAGGAAATTTATAAACTTTCGTAAATGTAACTTGTGTAAATGAGAAACAAATCGTATTATTTTACCCCCACATTTTCGTGAAATTACCTATCGTATTAGGTTAGGTTACATTATGTTAGTATAGGTCAGAGTGTAGTGTTACGAGTATGTTAGATTAAGTTAGTTTTAGGTTAGGTTTGATTCAATTTTGCGAAAATGTGGGCTTAAAATATTTTCTCGTATCTCGTTTATAATTCTACGAAAGTTAATTTTCGAAATTACAAACCGGCCTGTCCCCAAATAAGGTAGACAGAGCACACAAAACATGACCCAGAAAAATCTATAACTATTTCACGTTTTGCAGCTTTCTATGACTTGGGAAGATGACTCTATGAAACTTGTGGTGGAGGGAAAGTCGAAGGTACTACCATCTGTTTTACCATGGAACGTTTCGTATGCTCTGCCAATAATAAATACAGACGTGATGTATGTATGTCGATACAGGGTTTTTAGCTGATTCTACTTTCTGCCGGACCAACCATTGTTGAAGAAATTCAAAACATAGAAATATTTCAATTCCTAATCAGATTATCGCTTTGTCATCTGACTTCCACAAGTATGTTGGACATTAAACTCACGATTGAACATCCCTTCAAACTTGAGATTCAAGATTCCAGGCGAATAATCTTACATACAAGTACATTGCAAGTTAAATAACCGTTTGTAAAATGAGTGTATCCGCACTGTCCTTTCGAATAACTTCGCGGAACAAAAGCAGAGCTCACATGAGCTCTCTGCGGAAAATATGGTTATTGCGGAATGCACCTTTGTCCATAAAGTGGAAAGTGCAGAATGTGGTATTTTTTGAGCTCAATGGAAACAGCAAAATGAACTATCAATAACAAATGTTCCCCTATCAGAGTTCCACTCTGCAGTTTGAGTACGCTCCGCTGGAGAGACCTTGTGGACGGTCTACGGCTCTACGGCAAGTAGGTGACGGTAGATAGAGCTCTGAACATGTTCGGAAGTGGATCTTCTGTACAAAATACTATTACACATGCTGTGCCCATATCAAAGTAAAATTTAAAAATGCAAGGGAAGTAATCCCGTGTGGTGCCGGGTTAGAATAACACCTCCTCCTTTCTGCCCGTGGTTGTCGTAAGAGTCGACTCTAGGAAAGGGTTAGTGTATTGTGGGCGATGGGCTAGCAACCTGTCACTGCAATATAACGTTTAACCATCTGGTTACCCTGAAATTGCTAAACGTGGCACTGGATTTTTGAATTCGTGTGCTCTGCCTACCCCTCTTGGGGATACAGGCGTGAAAATATGTATGTACTTATGTATATTTCATTCTATTATTTCTTCTACCGTCGATCGCTGCCGTCGATCGACGATCGATCGATTGGTCTTACAACACCCTAAGAATGACTTAACCAAAACTAAATTTTACTTTTTATACTAAATCCTAAATAGTTAAATGTATAATAACTAATTATATCGTTGAACATAATAAACCAACGTTTTTAAAGTTAACTTGAAAATAAGAAGAAAATTATAATTTTATAAAAACAAGGCACGTTTACATTAGTTTCAGTCCCAAATTCATAATAGAGCGAATTTTAAAACGCCTTCTTAAAGAAAAGACAGTATCAATTTTAGACGCCCTTTATTTGGGCACAACAAGGTTTTGTAATTTACAGAAAATTGACTTTCGCCGTAAATTCGATCTGTCACGAAATATTTAATAACGGCGCCGAAAATGTTGATTGCTTTTTATAAGTAAGACGATCAAATTTCATAAATACGTATTGACATGACTAAGCCCGGTTCCACATAATAAACAGTAATAAGCTAATAGTTTATAAGACTTATTTAATTTATAGATCAAACCCGTGTGGTGTCGGTTTAGAATAACACGTAGATGTCGAAAGAGGCGAGTCAGGCCTCTTTTCCACGAGCGGGTTTTAGCCATAAAAAACTACGGTTAATTTACCGTATGTAGACAACACGGTTGTCAGTGTTGTATGGATCACTATGGAGGCTTGTTGACGGCGCCGGGCCGTAGTTCTGCCGTGTCCGTCCACAAGCGTCCATAGTGATCCATACAACACTGACGACCGTGTCTACACACGGTAATTAACCGTGGTTTTTAACGCCTAAAAACCGTCCGTGGAAAAGAGGCCTAAGGAAGTAGGTTGTTTTATATTTTAGGTGACAGGCTAGAAACCTGTCATTACTATACCTCTTAACTTAAAACATAATCATTTTGCTAAAAGCGCCTGTGTGACGTTTTCTGTTCTCTACCTATCCAATTAGAAAACCCAAGAAAAATGAAAATAGGTTCTTCAAGTAAGTAACTGAATTTTATTTATATTGAAACATTGATTTATCGTTAAAAAGGAACGGATATTATGACAAAGCGATAACAAGGAGTTTTGAGATTATTTAAGTATTATCCTTAATTTTTCGTTTTTGCCATTGACCGCGTTTCGTTTACATTTAATCGGATTACGGTTAACAGTCTATTTAGAAGTATACATGTAACTTGTCTGTACTCTAATAGAGTAAGAGCCAGTGGCCCCCAGACCTTCGTCATAGTATAAATGCTGCAAGTTTCTCAATGTATGTCCCCAACACAGGTAAGAACGGTCCCCGACTATGAAACTTGGGTCGCGGTGGCTTTCGCAGATATCAGGTAATAAAGGTGTGTAAAATTGTGTGTAAAATTCGTTAAAGTATAAAACTCAGTTTTTACATATTTTACTCGTAATAATCCTAAAAGTCACCTTGCCGAAAGCCAGACACTTTGGACGGTGGCAACCCTCTGCCAGGCACCCTTAGAATATAAATGACTGACTATTTTACGTGTCATAGAGTAATTTTAGGCATATTTTTAGATTTAAGGTAAAATGCATAACAGTGACAGGTTGGTAGTGAGTCGCCTCCACATACCTCAACCTAATTCTTTCGATGCCTCTTACCATATCACGGAAGAAGTGGAGAGGTGTTATTTTGCTGTCAGCACCGTACGGTAACAGATGTTTAAATAAGCAAAAGTCTTAAAAAAATCTCAGTATTTAGTCTTACTATTCACTGTAATCTATTTCGAAAGATACAAATCGTATCTTTGACAGCTATCTGTGTCACGAATCTATATTCGTGAGAGACAGTCCGTAAAGGGATCAGGATAGGGTTACCACCCGTACTATATTATGTAGTATCGTACTATATTTCAGTTCATAGTAGGAACTTACGGAAAAATAATACTTTTAGCAAATTTTAGATTGAAACATCAATGATAGAAGTATAATTGTGACTGTTTACTAGACTATCGTCTAAAGCATACCTTAATCTATATCGCCTCTTATGACATTCGTGGTATAAATGGAAAGGTGTTATACTAAATCCGACACCACATGGGATCTCAAATTGTAAGATATTTTTTCCAATGTTTTGGAGAAAATAATACCTAAATTACCTACCTTCAAAAAAGGTGGCACCCCTAAATTGGGGCTAAGGTATTTCAACGCCAGTCATTTCATTAACATCAGATTCAGCAACGAATTTGAGGTGAATGTCAGGCGAATTTAGCTAAATTCCAGTGTTGTCGAATTTCAAGTCAAACCAATCGAAATTGGTACCTACTGATCTATACATTCTTCAAGCATAAAGCATACAATTGTGTTTGTGTTCGCAAGTGGGCTAGACAGAGCTCACGAATTGTGTTATAAACAAAACCATTATTATGTCACGTTTTGTAACCACATTCTAGCCTCCTTCCCATGTTAATTTATGGACTGTTCAAAATTGACGAAAATCAACATCAAAAAAACTTACTTTGACTTTTCGTACCTACTAAGTATAGGACACAGGACAGGGTCTTAGAAAGCTAGCATAATTTTAGGTACAGATGGAAGAGCTGTAATAGGGACAGGTTGCTAGCCTATCGCCTAAAGCATACCTACCTAGTCGCTCCTTTTCCTAGCCGTTTCCTTAGTCGCTTCTTACGACATCTACGGAAGAAATGGTGAGGTATCATTCTAACCCACCACACAGGCAGGCAACGGAACTCTAAAAACTAATGATATATCATCTAGATATATGGTACATGGAATTGAATTTTAAAAAGCGGAGGACACCGCGATTCCGTTTCATTGTATTCCACAACAGAGGCACTTGGAGGCAAATTTCAACGTCACTCGACTCAAAAGCTTCAGAAACGAGTTCAATCCCAGATATTGGCGATATTTATAATACAATAAGCGCAAGGGGAATGACAGATCATTCCGTCCGGCATATTGAGAGGAATGACGAGCGATTTGGGTAATCCAGTTTGGGCTTCGAAATGTCTTCGGTATTTACGATTTCTGGCCCAAGTTTTGCCCCTAGGGATGATTATTAGGGAAGAAAACGATATCGTACCGTTTGATGTTGATGTTTAACCATTTTTTTTTAATTATGATTCAAGACTCTTTGTCACTTTGGTATTCTATGTAAATATCTGTGATTAGAATACAAAAAAAAACCTATAATGTTTGATATTTTCGTTCGATAGTTCGGTTTTCTCAATAGAAATGGCCGCAGTTTCTATTGTTATTAGTTATTACAATCGATGGTGCCTAAGAATAGATTTTTAGATTAAGTGGAATGAAGAAAACGTAAAAAAATTGGCTGTTTCGTACATTCTATATGATATGATGCCACTGATTTCTATGTAGGTACATACATACATACATATTCTCACGCCTGTATTCCCAAGAGGGGTAGGCAGAGCACTGATTTCTATAGGACAGCATTATTTTTTCTATTTAATTATTAGTTTCGTAATAAAAGTTGTTCAGTATAACCTATGAAGTTTCTACCCTAATAATTAAAACCCATAATTTCACTCTGTATCCAATATCTATACTAATATTTTAAAGCGAAAAAGTTTGTTTATTTGAACGAATCTCAGGAACTACAGGTGCGAATTTAGAAATTCGTTTATGTTGGATAGACGATTGATCGGGGAAAGTTTTCGGCTATATAACATCACGCGGCGACCAATAAGACCGAAGAAATACAACATAAAATCTTATTCGTACTTAAAACCAGAAATAGAAGCAAAAAAACTGCAGCGTCAATTTTTTCCACGGAAAAGCGAGAGATCTAAATATTTTACAATCACGAGGACCATTCATCAGTATCAACGGTTTCATTGACAATCGGGGGTCAGCGGAGTCTAAAAACTGCCCGGACTGAACCCTCGTCTACATAGAGGTTGAGCATTTTAAGCCACAAGAATATAGCGGGATTGAAAACAAAGTATATATTGTGGGCGATGGGCTAGCAACCTGTCACTACAATATCACGTTTAACCATCTGGTTACCCTGAATTTGCTAAACGTGGCACTGGAATTTTAAATTCATGTGCTCTACCTACCACTCATGGGAATACAGGCGTGAGTATATGTATGTACTAGCTGTGCCCCGTTTTTTCCACATTTTGCAGTTTTTCTTCGCTCTCATTGGTCGCACCGTAATGTTATATAGCCTATAGCCTTCCTCGATAAATGGTTTATCCAACACAAAAAGAATTTTTCAATTCGAATCAGTAGTTCCTGAGATTAGCGCGTTCAAACAAACAGACAAACAAACAAACTCTTCAGCTTTATAATATTAGTATAGATGTATGTATGAAAACATAGATACCCATCTCTACCTTTAAATGGGACAGACCAACAGGTTGAACATTGCAACAGACAGGTAAATGACACGTCCCATTATTTCATCTTTTGACGATTTAGCTTATTGTTAGTATAGGTAGGAAAGTAACATAACGCCCATACAATAACTGTTACTTATCTGTAGTAAGCTAAAATGTAGATAGCTTGAAAATTTTGATCGAACAGTTATGCCTCTCCATTTCTTCTGTGGATACTGTAAAGTTTCAAACGCACTGACGGTGCAACCGGACTGCGCGGCGCGGTGGCGTGACGTCATGCATTTTTTGCAATATTTATTTATTCCTCGCAAATGTCTCTCTCGCTATGCTGCAAAGATGTATTAAGCTACGCTACGAAATCCGTATCCACCGGTGCTATGCTATGTGTACCAATGAATATGATTGGACATCAAACGCATAGCTGCGTAGCATAAGCACATCTCTGGTGGAAAGGCAGTCTAAATCCATTCTTTCCACTCGCTAACATCTCACACTTTGCGCATCCCGGACATTAAAAAGTAAAGCGGCTCCGACCCTCGTCATTGGTCCTGGCGCTGGCAACTACTGATCAGTTATTTAAGGCCGGATAAATCAGTGCAGCCCTATTAATAACATTACGAACTATTAATGTTAGCGCTTCGCCCGGAAGGGACGTGACAAGGTAATTGTGGCAAGGCCCGAATAGTTTGCAACTAATCCGCGAACTATGGTTTTTAACCCTTTCGGCGTGGAACTAGTGGGAGTAGAGGGCGGATGGGCGTTTAAAAAATGCTGTTTTTAGGGTTCCGTACCCAAAGGGTGAAAATGGGGGTATTACTGAGACTTCGCTGTCTGTCTGTCCGTCTGTCACCAGACTGTATCTCAAGGCCGTAAGAGCTAGGAAATTTAAATTTTCAGAGATGATGAATTTCTGTTGCTGCTATGACAACAAATACTAAAATCAAATAATAATAACAATTAAGCTCCCATAGAAAAAACGTGTTTTTTGCTGTTTTTGGTACGGAACCCTACGTCCGCGAGTCCGACTCGCACTTGGCCGGTTTTTTTATTTCTTAATTTGTGGACACTAAAAGACTACGACGCTCGCCACCGACTTGCCCAAACACGTAGATTTGTACACTCTTGCTTCATCCATTCTCCACGTGCCCAAACGCAACATGTCTTTGTTTCTTCCCGATCCATCAAAAACCGAGTAACGCTTTATACGCGGTTCTTATAAAACAACGAACATCCGCCCCTTTATCGTTCAGCCTTATCTTAAACAGGTAAGTGTCATTGAAGGCACCACTAACCGCCTCTTGAGCATGCCTCCGCGCTTCCGTTCTGAGAGCTTTAGTCAAATTTAATTTCTGTAAAGATATACTGAAAGTGATTTTGTTAAACCAATTAGGGGTTTAACCAAACGGGGATACAGTTTACGTACAATCACGCCTGTGTTCCCGATTGGGGTGGGCAGAGTAAACGACTAGCGCAATTTTAGGGTTAAAATGGATGGGAGAGGTATAAGGCCGGCCACATACATACGGAATTTTTCCGATTCGGAATCCCGAATAGGAAAATCGAACGCAGTCAATCCATACAAAATCTATGGACCGCCACACACATTGGGAAGCTTTCCGTTCGGAATTCCGAACGGAATTTTTCCGAATGTGTCTGCGGGTCCATTGATTTTGTATGGATTGACTGCATTTGGAAAGTCCGATTCGGTATTCCGAACGGAAAAAATCCGAATGTATGTGACCGGCCTAATAGTGACAGGTTGCTAGCCTGTCGCGTGTCGTCTAAAGCATACCTAACCTATGTCCTTTATCGCTTTTTATGACATACACGGTAGAAACGGAGGTCTTATTCTAAGCCGACCACACACAGGATAATTTAGTTTTAGAATAAGTCACTCTTACGCGCTTTAATTAAGTGAAAAATTGTAATTGTACAGATGTAGTGAGAAACTATTTTCCTTCGTAAATGTTCGGAAAAGTTCGTATTTATCGTTTTATTACTTAAAACAATTA
>BHDV01020954.1:133203-144248 GCA_005406045.1 Adoxophyes honmai
TAAAAAAAAAAAAAAAAAATTAGGTCGAATTGAGAACCTCCTCCTTTTTGAAGTCGGTTAAAAATACGCTAGAAGTCGCTACGAAATGTGGAATAGTGGTGGTCTTGTGTATGTAACGTTTCGTGGGTTACTGCTAATATTAATGCAGGCGGGATACACCGATGTAATCTATTTAATAATGATTAAAGTTGGATATTAGTCTTCTAAAAAGCATAAAATAAGCTTCATTTCGATACAATTATTATAGCTGACTCATTAATCATAGATATCGAAATCAAATCCCGTTTTTTAATAGCACGCTTGTAATTTAAACAAACACGCGATTCCGATAAGAATGCTATTACTTACGGGGTTTTAATTTGCTTTGTCCTTAATGATTCATGCGCTACTAAAGTTGAAAAACTGGCCAAGAGCGAGCCGGCTCGACTGAATCTTCGTGACTGAATAGTGTAAAAAAGCCGTAACAAATCATACCCCCGTACAAGTTCACATAAAGGCCCTAGTTAGTGAAAGATCAAAGAAAAGGCAAAAGTCCGCGTAAAGTGACGTTTACTCCACCAGCAAAAGTGGAGTAGAAAAAGGAGTAACCTAAAATTGTTCCAAAAGTGATTCATAATAATTAATATACTTAGACGTGATGTTTTTGTATGTAGTCAGTAAATATGAAACGAGCACCTTTATGGCATGTCCTCAAAAATATTGGTTTGGCTTTTCTGAAAAGATTAGTATTCTTTGGCGCGCATCTTTCTAACGTTTGACCTCATAAAAATACGGCATCAGAGAAAAATAATGAGAATTCCCGCGACCCGATAAACAAAATACTTCGCCATTTAAATGCAAATAAAAACATCTGACGTGACTCCAAAGAATCTCAGTTCGGAATCATGAATAATTCGTAAACTTGATGAATTTAAAATGCCAACGGAAACATTTGGGAAAGTTGAACAAAACGTTGTGGTCGGAAAAATCTGAACGAATAACTGACCCGTTTCAACCGCAGCCGGCGGGCGAAAGGTGCTAACTGAAATAACGAAGAAATTGTATTATCGGTATTGTATTGTATTATAATTATATTAATATTGTGTCATATTGTATTATAATTATAGTAATATTGTATTATAATTATATTAATATTGGGTTTAGAATTATACCTTTTCATTTCTTCTGTGGATGTCGTAAGAGGTGACTAAGGATATAGGTTCAGGTCATATTTTAGACGAAAGGCTAGCAACCTGTCAATACACATACAACCTCATCCATCTTTGCAAAACTAAAACTAGGCAAGAAGTGGCTGCGAATCGTGATATAGCCATAACAATTGTTTTGTCTATATCACGTTTCGTGTTCTCTACCTACCCCATTTGGGAACACAGGTGTGATTGTATGTATGTAATGTATATTTTAGGTGACAAGTTAGCATCCTATCACTATCATACCTGCCAACTTAAAGTTAAAAAAAAAAAACTAAAAATAGCATCGAAACGTGAAACGAAAACGTGTTTCGTGTACTCTGCCTACCCTATTGGGGAATATATTATGTATGTATGTTATATTATTACATAAGTGAAGTGGCTTAACACGGCAAGGCCCGAGTCGCTACACGCGCGGTTAGAATATACCTGTCACTGTCTAACTATCTAACTCGAGGAATTTGACTCGAACGCGATGCTGTGCTGAGTCTACGGAGCGTTAATTATTTCCTCACTGATTTAGACTTCGACTGTTTCCGTGAGTCATAAGTCTGCGGAAAATGTACTTGGAAACTATTGAACAGATTTCAAGTTGGTAGAATACTAATAGTGACAGATTGTTAGCCTGTCGCCTAAATTGTATAATGTACATACATACATACATACATAACCGTCACGCCTTATTCCCTGCGGGGTAGGCAGAGACAGCAGAGCGCCATCCGCTTCTATTTTGACATACTTCTTTCGCTTCACTAACATTCATCACTCTCGTCATACACGATTGACGGTTTCGGGTACTCTTCATTTGGCCTCCCTTTAGCACATCGCCGATCTGGTCGATATACGTTCTTCGTGGGCGCCCTCGACCGACTTGCCCCAACACACTTCCCTTGTAAATTTGCTTACATACCCTTGCTTCATCCATTCTCTCCACATGCCCAAACCAACGCAGCATACCTTTCTCTACCCTTGTTACAATACTCTCTTTCAGACCACATTGTATAATGTAAAAAGGATAAATGTCATGATTCTCACACATACTTTATAACTAATGTATTGGCTGAGTTACAGCGACCGTGATTATGAGCAGACTTTCGCTGTAAGGCGGCCAAAACGTTGAGGTAATTAAAACCACGTTGAAGCACGATGAAGTCCCGTTAAGTTATTAACGTACCTTACCCTATTTCCTTAGACGCCTCTTACGACATTCACGAAAAAAATTAGATGTACTATTACCCCGACACCACTCGTACCAAATTCAATCGTCTCTTGACTGTGAAGTCGACCTCCCTTGACCGGGCGTTCCAAGCGAACAAACTCGAAAATATGAAAATGAAAATTGTTATTTTTGAGTTGTCTAGTTGTGCTTGTTGTCGTGCGGTGTACAGAAAGTAGCGTGGGTCGACCGCCACGCATTAGTCATTGCGACCGGCGGCCGGCTGCGGTTGCGCTGATTTTCTAGCTAAGATGTGACTAAAATTTTATTTGTTATAAGTTATAATTATAAACGGTGTTGCCGTAAAACAAATCTGTATAGGAATCAATCAGGTGTATTAAACTTCACTTTTCATATGTGAGAGATTTTTGGTGCGTTAGAGAAAAGCGCTGCTGGTGTACATTTTCTTATAGTAATCTAACGGAAAACACTTTTAAGGCATTTCATTTTAGATACTTGTTACCATTTCAAAGTTCCGGTAGTTACTCTTGAAAAGGTTGCAGAATCGTGACGCGGGTCTCGCAAAGTCCGAAACTCCCTGCTAAAATGGCTTTCTTGATTATTAGTCAAAGACATCAAAGACGACGTGATATTTTTGTACAAAAATTATACTAAGAGGCAATCTGAAGTGTTGAGATCGGTGTCAGGAATTTTTCGGGCGACACGGGGCAGAAACTTAAATTTGCCGTTAAAAAAGAAAGCAAACTATTTTGGAGTGTCGTTTTAACGTTCCAAGTAGGAACGTCAAGTTTTTAGCGACCTATCTTCTTGTAGTAGCCAAAAAAACTTCACAGGGGTTTTTAGACGCGTCTAAGCGACCACTAGTTAAAATATGTACGGTCACTTATATGCCACCTTGTGTGTACTTACATACAAAGGCAGCAAATTAGAAATAGTAACCTCTTCATAGAATGGTTGCTGGAAAGCAATTCCATGTATTTGTAATCAACAAGCACATTGAAATACGTGTACGCCACTTAGTTAGCGTTTGTACCCTAAGTAGGGCACCTAGCTCGTCTAAATAGGTACTCAAGCGAGTTATACTTGGAAGTAGAAGCACTAAGCTTAATAGTCGCGTTAAAAGCTCCCTTGTTGCGGTCCACAATCGCATTATTGTTGCCATTCTGCTCGCTACCTAAACATAACATTAACATAGCATCACGCTTTACTCTCAAATAGGGAAAGAATACGAAACGATGCGTCATCAAACCCATGACTATTTAACGATTCACATCACGCGATGGTTTGAGATCGCTCGGCGAAACTGGTGGGGGTAATCGACGCGTCGGGGCCAACGCGCGAAGGTGAAGTGCGACTGATCTACCAATGACGTGTCGCCGTCCACCCCCTCGCTCCTCGGATACCGAATAAACCTATAAACATTATTTTTTTACTGCGCATACCCACTTTTAATATAAATTTATGCTTCAACATAGATTTAAGAAACGATATGCAAGCATGAGCGAAAGCGATGGATGTATGAATGAAATGAAATGAGACTCGGAGAAGTTTACAATGGTACAATCTCTCTTGTTTCTTAGAAAATTACTAATTTACCTATAACACTCCGTCTGGGCAATCAGCGCCGAGTTAAGTAGTTGATTGACCCATCAGAAAAGTCTCTCCTTGCACAATAAATTTGTTTACCCCGTCTCATGTCTAAATCTCCCCATGATATCCAACATGATATACTAACAAGCGTAAATTCAAGAAAACCCTTGTGAAAAACCAGCTAATCTGATTACGGCATAATTCAGTTGAAATATAGCTGCCATCTTGTCACCTCCACTCATTTTGTTGACTTATGTGCCGCGTATTTGAACTAGAACTTGCGAAATTCAACCTTATTTGTGAGGCGTAGAGTGTTAAGCTAGTTTAGAGGAATGGAGACTCCATTTTGTGCACGGCGGCCATTACGTGGAGTGCAGTGGCGTCCGTGAGGTTACCATTTTGCATCGATAGGGGGAGTGTTTGTTGATTCAATACGCTTTGAGGCTTTCGCTCTGGACTGTGTTTGATTAATAGGTAAAATGAGTCGTTGTCGGGTATTCTCCATTCATGTGTGGGTTTGGTAATCAGTGAGATTTTGTGATGGGTGTATACTTCGGAAAATTCTATTAGTATAGGGTTGGCGACAATTTAATCCGACAGGTAGATAATAGAAAAACATGGGATTAGCTGTCTAGCTAAGGTATTTGGGTTAAAAAAAATTAATAATTACATACATTCATACATGAATCGCACCTGCGTTCCCATACGAAGTAGGCAGAGCACACGAGACGCTACTTAGCCAAAACCATGACTACCTCACGATTATAGCCACTTCTAGCATATTTTTTGGGTTTCACGTTAAAAGATTAGTGACAGGTTGATAGCCAGTCGAATAAAATGTACATCAATATATTTCCTTATTCGCTTTTTACGACATCCATGGCAGAAATGCTGCATTGTTATTAATTAATTTTCTCGCCTTGCCGGTAGAAAATCACTTTTACAGGACCAGATGTTTTTACGTGTCGCTTAGTTTCCAGCAAAGTTCAAATTGACCTATCACTCGGCGCAAACAAACAAAGCCCTCAGTAAAAAGTCAAGTTTACAAACGAAGTTCCATTTCATTTTACCTATATCGAGTTGTTACCGAACACTGCACGAGCAAAGCGAAAACTCTGAACTCTGTGCTAAAAAGTCAAGCAAGAACTGACTCGTAAATGAAGGATTCCGTGGCTGGTTTTATTGTCACGCGTTTTGGCAGCACCGTCGGAGCGCGCTCAGAGATGTGTGGGGCTAGTAGTTGCGTTTCAAAGTCGCGCGCTTGAACAGCGCTTTTCGTTGAACGCGTCCTATTCGCCCGGCGCCCTTGTTGAGCAGCGCGCTGCCCAGCGGCGCGTCTAGCGGCGTGACTAAGGCCCGAACGGAATTTTTCCGAATGTGTGTGGCGGTCCATTGATTTCGTATGGATTGACTACGTTCGGAAAGTCCGATTCGGGATTCCGAACGGAAAAATTCCGAATGTATGTGGCCGGCCTATAAGGTGCAGCGCAGACGGCACACTTTTCATCCGATCGAGTCTGAGACGCACAAAATGTCTGCATGGATTGTATGCAATGTGTGCCGGACTCTTTGCGCGTCGTGTGCGTTACTGCATAAGTTCTATTTCACAGACTAAAAAGTGCGTCACGAATAGTCTGTCGTCAGCGCAGCACCTAAAAGTAGCCTTAGGATACGACGTCGAGTTGCGGAAACCAGCCCGTTAAACAAGTTACAGGGTCCCGTTATACAGTACGGAACCCTAAAAGCGATAGTTTGATGTGGCCAAGCGTTTTAACGCGGCTTTTTACTTGTCAAAGGAATATTTGGTTCAACTTTTCGATAACAGTTCGCCTCAATATTCGTGCAGCAAAAGCCTTTATGCGTGCGGTGTGGTCACATTTCAATGTTTATAATGATACTGTCTCTTGCCCGTGACTCCGTTTGCGTTGAATATCCATCACTATCCTCGTTAGTTAATAATGGGTGTTATTTAACAGGTCAGCATAGTATTAGCATATTGGAAAGCAGAAAAATATTATCTGTCAGCAGAAATAGTTAATTGGTCAGCAACTCATGGCCAGAAAACATTTCAAAATCAATCAGCAACTTATGTCATTCAGGATGGCTGTAATTATTTTCGTACTGCATATTAATTATATAAGCAGCAATAAGATGTTCCTGTTTTATAAAAATTGGGTAAGCACTCAGAGAGTCAGCAAAATATATAATAATTATTTGCCATAACACGATTCTGGCGCTTCGCCGGCCGCTGCCGCGGCACGCTCGCTTCGCTCGCTCGGCTAGCGCGTTGCAAGGTCACGGTTCTACCTAACACTCCTCCTCGCTTCGCTCGTCGTCGTACCTAAATGTAACCTTCCTAGAGGGATCCCTTAATTTCCCATAAATTTATTTGTCCCCTACATTATACACACTGCACACTGAAACAGTCTGGATCTAAATAATCACTGAAATAATCAAGAAAATATCTAAGTACTTAAGCTATTAGTTATTTTGCTTACCATATTTAAAATATGCATACCAATCAAATATAATGCATATAGACATGTTTTCTCTGCTGATCAATCATAAAATCTTGCTGACCAAGTAATTATTTTGCGGACTGAATGTTTATTATGCAAACTCATTGTATTGGTATGCTGCCTATTAATGATTTAATTTTTGACCACTATCAAAATTATTGCCAGAACAAAGATTGCCGCCTGATTTTTATTATTGCAGACAAAATCTTTGTATGCTGACTAAATTATTTAAATGCTGTTTGGGTTTGCTCACCAAATTTTATTATTGCGGATCAATAATTAATCGTTAATTATTAACTTCTCGTTAATAATTATTTATGTGACGGCTGCGTATGGAGTTAATATAATACTTTTAAAAGACATTACGAATAAAAAATGACGAGTATTTTGATGTCTAGTTGTATACAGCATACGATGTTCTTATGTATTTACATCAGCAACTGCACTTTCATAATGATACGAAGGTTGCAATTTGGCTTTTGCGATGGAAATACAAATTGTGCTACACGACATTGCTTGAAGGTTATTGGGACGAGCCCTACGGCTTTTGAGTCCCTTTGGTAACGTATAAGAAATGCGACATAATGTATAAGACCAATAGGTAATTTATGATTGTGTAATAGACTGAGATGGGGTAGGTAGAACACACAAAACGCTACACAGACAAAACCACCACCATTTCACGTTTCATGGCCTCTTCTAGCATTTGTTTTCAGCTTGTGAATTGGCAGATATAATAGTGACAGGATGCTAAGCTTTCCAGCAATTTAACTGACCGATGGACGGATGGATAGCGAAGTGACTCTAAAAAGATTCCCATTTTCATTATTTTCATTTTTAACCCCCGACGCAAAAACGACGGGGTAAGTTTGACGTGTCTCTGTGTGTGTGTGTGTGTGTGTGTGTGTGTGTGTGTGTGTGTGTGTGTGTGTGTGTAAATGTGTATGTGTCTGTCTGTGGCATCGTAGCTCCCAAACGGATGATCCGATTTTAATGCGGTTTTTTTTGTTTGAAAGTTATATCAGTCGAGAGTGTTCTTAGCTGTGTTTGGTGGAAATCGGTTCAGGTCTTCAAGGTCATCAGGTCATTTGTTTGGTGCGATAAGAATGTTACACGTTCAGTAAAACCATTGGGTTGGGGCTCGTCGGGGGTGTTTTTAATTTTTAATTAATGCTGTTAATTATTTATCGAATCCTAAAAGAAAGAAATTGACACTGATTTCACTGACAATTTGCCTGTCAGTATAACAATACCAAAATGACTGATCTGTTTACAAAGAAATCTCATGAAACTATGAGAGGGTAATTTAACTCGGAAATAGTATGAGCCCCACGAGCGTACAGATTTCCATTTTATTATTACAAATAGGTAAAGTTTCCTGTCTCAGGGCTCCAGATAATGTCCCCTCGTTTCTCATGGCACTATCAGGACTGATAGCTGTGATTTTAGCATTAGTTATATGTATGTCAGTTCTTCCGTCTATGAAAGATTCATGGTAAAAATATCTACGTGCTTAGTTTTTGTGTGAGAAGTATGTATGTCAGAATAGAAGCGAATGGTGGATGGTGGTCTATCATTTCTGCTGCTTCGTAGAGAATGGAATATTGGGTTGTATGGAAGTGTTTGAGTGTTACCAAACCAATCGATTGATCGTAGACAGACGGTCAACGTCGATGGAAGTTGATCGACAGATACCGGTCGACTAACCAATCAATGGATAACCGGTCGATGGCATCGGTCGAGGCTGGTGGATTAACCCCGGCTATGTTCCATTTCTACCAATGGATCCATGTCGTTGATCGACGATCGATCGATTTGTTAGAAACTATCGATCGACGTCGACTATTTCATTCCACCATCGATCAATTGGTCTGATAATAGCACCCTTAGATTTTAATAACTTCTGCATTCTAAAAGTAGGGGAAAATATTTCTCGCTTTAAAGCCACTGCTAACTTAATTTCTGATGAAGGAAAGAGCAAATATGTAAAAAACACGGTAGTCGGCCGGATTCGGCGAGCGACAGCTGTCAAAGCCTGACTAACAGCGGCTTGTGGACAGTCTAGTGTAAAAACAACGTTCGTTGACCGACGTAGCTTGCAACAAGGGCGACAACCACAGGTCAACGACCCAGTACAATTTCCGCTTTACCTACACACCCGTAAAACAATAGAAGGTCGTGTTAGTCCCAAATATATCAAACAGCGAATCAATCTCGAAGGCAATCGTTCGCGTTCGGGGCAAAGTTATTAAACTACGTAATTTCCGTGTATATCTTTGATGTTTCAGGCAAAATAAATCTTTATTGGATTCCAGTCGTTCTCGTTTTGTGACAACGTCCGGTATGTTAATTAAATAGTATTGAGGGTCGGGAACATAGTACTTCGCACCGATGGTCTACTCCCGTACATGTTTAGGAGTAAAAATATTGCCTTTTCTTTCCTGTTTGTCGTGCTTTCTCGAGATCGCGTCGGCGGAGCGTACTACTGCGGAGTGGACCTCCCGTGCCGGGAACCTACGATCATCAAGATGAAAGGAAAATTATGAAAATTCGCCTATTGTCACCTTGCATTTTGACTACTGTATCGAAATTATGTATCCCACCGCCAGCAAAAATAGGATCACAGATAGACCGCATAAATATCTAACACGATACAAAATTGGAAAATATGAATAATTAATATGCAAATATCAACTTTATTTTGTAGTCTTACAATACTATTTTCAATATAGGTACATCGTCCTGACGTTTCATATGTTCAGGCTAACATGTTTTTAGGTTATAAGTTAATAGGTACAATAGTGACAGGATGTTAGTCTGTGGCCTAGACCTAATTATTCTTAATCGCCTGTTACGACATCCGCGGAAGAAATGGAGGGGCATTATTCTAAGCGCGATAACACACTGCTTAAAATCCAAAAATATGCAAGAAGCAGTTACAAATCGTGAAATAATCAGGTTTTGTTTATGTAGTTCAGTGTAGCGTTTCTTACGCTCTCCCATCCCCATTTGGGCATACAGGCGTGATGTATTCCAAAAAACTTTTACGAGAATTCAATAAAAAAGTCAAACGTGTTGAAACGTGTTTAAATATTCATAGCCGTACAACTAAAATTGAATTCTAAACTGGCCCCGCGGCGATTTGTTTTGCGATAACCAATAAATATGATAAATTCTTCAAATAGTTGCGACAAATTGCTCGCAGAAAGTGGAATGTAATTTAGTACTGTAGAGTAAGGTTCTTGGGTTTCGTTCTAGAGTTATTTAAAAGTATTTGAGAGGATTGACTTTGGAAGCTTTTGCTTTTTATGTTTATTTCGACTTTTTATACGGTTTTCCGTGTGTCGTTGGGTTAATGGATAATACCTCTCCATTTTTTTCGTGGATTTCGTAAGAGGTGACTAAGGAAATAGGTTAAGATATGTTTTAGACTAGAAACTGAAGTAAGTAGTATTATTAAGATAGTGACATTCTAAGGAATACGTAAATAAGTATGTAAACATGAAACTAGTGTACTTCTTCTTAACCTAAAAAATATGCTACATTTTGTCTACAAAATATAGTCACGATTTTTGTCTATGTAGTGTTTAGTGTGTTCTGCCGACCCCGTTCGTGATTACAGGAGCGTACAGACTCACCAATCTAAATATATAAAGGGAGAAACTGACTGACTGACTGACTGACTGACTGACTGACTGACTGACTGACTGACATATCAACGCACACCCTAAACGGCTAAACGTAGGCACTTGAAATTTGGAAGGGACGTAGCTTAGGTACCGTAGAGGTGCACTAAGAAAGGAATTCCCGAAATTCCCACGGGAACGTGAATTAGCGGGAAAATCCCGTTGTGTGAAAAATCAAAAACCGCTTACGTTAGACGCTTGAAATTTGGCATGCAGGTGCCTTAGTAAACTTCAAGCTTAGTTGCAACAGGATATTGCAAAATTCCCACGGGAACGGGCATTAGCGGAAAAATCCCGTTGTGTGAAATATCTAAACCGCTTAAGTTAGACGCTTGAAATTTGACATGCAGGTACCTTAGTAAACTTCAAGATTAGTTGCAACAAGATATTGTGAAATTCCCACGGGAACGGGAGTTAGCGGAAAAATCCCTTTGTATGAAAAATCTAAACAGCTTTAGTTAGACGCTTGAAATTTGGCATGCAGGTAAGATGGAAATAGTCGAAGGGATGGAGAGTGAGTGACATAGGCCACTTTTTGTCTTTTTATAATCCATCACTAGAGTTGCAAACTGACCGTCACTTTCAAAATGACCGTCCGTCATTTATCAAATTGTCGGTCATAATCGTCATTTACCGGTCATTAATAGTCATTTATGGTCACTAACGTCATTTATAAACTACAGGAGCAACGAGGCATAGTTGTCATAGTTGACACTTGACAAATAAAGTATGGTTTAATATGTAAAAAAAATCAAATTATTGCAGAAACACGACAAAAACTAAAAGTCATTCATACATAAACATATAATTTTAAACAAAAAAAAACCGACTTCAAATCTATACTAATATAATAAAGCTGAAGAGTTTGTTTGTTTGTTTGAAC
>BHDV01020954.1:166295-195024 GCA_005406045.1 Adoxophyes honmai
TCGTTAGAGCCGTTTCCGAGATAGCTGGTATATATTTATAAATATATATACAAGAATTGCTCGTTTAAAGGTATAGGATAACATACATATATCACAGCTGTATTTGCAAAGGGGTAGGAAGAGCATATTTTACGTTTCATGAGCATTTCTAGCATTTTTTTAGTTTTTAAGTTGGCGTATAATAATGACAGGTTGCTAGTTTGTCGCCTAAAATAATCCTTAACCTATGTCCTTAGTCACCTTTTACGACTTCCGCGGAAGAAATGGAGAGGTGTTATTCTAAACAAACACGCCTATGCTCCCAAATGAGGTAGGTAGAGTACACGAAACGTGATATAAACAAAACCATGATTATGATTATAATATCACGTTTTGCAGCTACTTCTAGCGTAGTTTTAGGTTTTTTTTTGTTTGCAGTTTTTAAACCACACGGTAAAATCACGGAAAATATCTGTCATCATCGTTATATACATCTTCTGATGCATAAATATATTTTCCTATCATTCTGTTGTTTGCCTAAATTTAAATTGCCTAAAAATGCGACCGTTATATCCATTAACTTGCCACCTTTGGCGTGAATTATTCATAAAAATCGGAGGGCAAAAGGGACACTTGCATATTTCTGGTGATAAGTAAAAGTAAGATTTTATGGCCGTCTACGTCAATTTTTCTTTTACCACTACATTTTTTCAAGTGTTACAATAGCTAGTATTAAAGGTAAGTACTTCCAAGTTTCAAGACGTTTTTGGTAACTGAACTGAACACAGTTCACAACAGTTAGCAATAGTTCTACATCACGAATTGACAACGCTTCTAAAATTTATCCGGCATAGCAAATTTAATGACTAAGGTGAATGGTGGCCTATCATTAGGCGACCAGCTTAGTCGTTTGCCTTCCGTATGGTATAAAAAAAGGTTTAAGTCAAATGAACCTGTTTGGTGTCGGGTCTCAATTTCTTCTGTGGATATCGTAACTTACTGAAACTTACTTGACTTAGGTAATTAGTTCAGGTATGCTTTAGACGACAGGCTAGCAACCTTTCGCTATTGGCTAGTGACCTCTTTCAAATTTTTTCAAATCTAAAATTATGCTAAAAGTGGTTACGAAGCCTGAAATACTCATGGTTTTGTCTGTCTTGTGCTGTTATCTACCCCATTTGGGAACATTGTATGAATGTAATTTATTTTCAACTCTTTCGGCATTGCTAACAATAGGTACTAACACTCTCCAGTTAGACAGTGTGTATTCTATCTCGCGCGCGACTCATCTCACACCTTACCGCTTACCTAGCTGAGTAAAGACCTCTGTGAGTATCTTTCCTAAAAGTGAAGTGACCCAAAAAGCGAGCAGAGCCGTTAAAAAGGCTACTGGAACATCCCGACGATTTATTGTAATTACCACTTCGTTGTCACCAGCAAACTTGAGGAATTTCTTATAGGATAGAAATTGCGGAGGCAGCACGTAGCTGTTATAAACTACCTCAGGTGCTATAACTGGCTGCTTATGGTTCTGCTTTACTGCTTATAGCTGGCTAATACACTCGTTGTTGTTATTTTTGCGGGGAATAAAATCTCAAGTGTGTTTTGACAATTGTAATTGGCTATTTACCGACAGAGTCGAAATAGTTAGGTACTTCTTGGAAATGTCAAATCAATCGTTTCGTAAGAAGTATGTATCAATTAGAGACTTTTACGACGTTCAAGATTTTTAGATAAAGTTTTATTGATTTTGTTAATATTAAACGGAAAACTTCTCTCTCTCGAGACTATTTTTAGAAATTTTCTTAACTTAATTGGTATGTACATACCTAATAAGTTGACAAATTAGGTAGAAGTTTGATAGAAATCGACATTAGCGACGCTTGTTTTTTTAGTCACAAAATAGGCAAAATATCATGTGGAATTTTAATTTTTGCGAATTTATGATGATTTTCATCTCTACCCCAAGTTGAATTAAAACAAAAATGAACGCTCCGTTATTATTTACCCTCAAAAAATCTAAAAAGCCCAAAGTTAAATTCCCCCAAGATTTTCAGGGCACAAAGGTGTTTTACAAATGGATGCCTGCGATCATCGCTTACCGTGTCACGAGGCGTTTTTTAAATGCTCCCACAATAGGCAGAGGACTGGCCGAAAACATTCTCCCGCCGTTTCAAAGAGGTTGCCTTAATTTATGTCATTATGAAAAGACGCCCCAGAAGCCAGATAATGAAAAAAATGTTAACGTTTAAAAATAGAACGTTTTCGCGAATGCAGCGCGAAATTAAAAAGTTAGATTTAGGGTTTGGCTGGAATTTTGTAATTCTAATTTGCGAGTGTTTTGTTTTTGGAACGGGTTGCTGTTCTACTTATTTTTAAATGGAGTGACTAATTTGAAGGACTGTTATCTCGCGTCTGTCCGTTGTTTTGCCGTCGTCTCTCTTACACGAGATATGTAAAAAAGGGACAAAATATCACACGGGAGACTTGATTTTATACAGCATTATCAGAACCGCGGTATAATCCCACAGGGGTTTGTTAGAGACTAACAAAGTAATAGTAGTTAATTCTGCTAAACAGAACTGCCTATTGTCTTACTAAGTCTGCTCCCTACGGGGTAGACGCAAACAGGGCCGGGTAAAATTGTATTTGTTGTTCATTGGAACATGAACAAATTGAATCAACATTAAATGAAGGTAGGGAATCAAACCAAAAGCGAGAATACCGAACTAGCAGTGTCAATATTGTGAAAATTTGTTAGCGAACAGAGTTTGATCTGTGAAAGTTTTTGCGCGAATTGGTTTCAAATCGCAACTTTGCGGGACTGGGTGGGAATAAACAAAAGCTTTCGTTTATTTATCAAACTGTGGGGCTATTAATTTATTGGAGCAATTGTTATTTGAAGTCTGGTTAAAAATGTGCTATTGTCACTTGGTTGAGTATTCATGAACTCGTGAAATGCTGTCGCGCCCTCTAGCAGTTTACTATAAGTTGTGTCTGTTCCTAGCTTACAGATGTAGTGAGAAACTATTTTCCTTCGTAAATGTTCGGAAAAGTTCGTATTTATCGTTTTATTACTTAAAACAATTACAATTATTATTTAAAACTGGATATTTACCATATATTTTACGGAATGAATTCCCTTTAAAATGGGTACCGAAGCTATTTGGGAGAAAACGATAAATACGAACTTTTCCGAACATTTACGAAGGAAAATAGTTTCTCACTACATCTGTAAGCCATGTTGCTTGGCAATGCTTTTTTCTAACAATCCTGATTGCTGTGCAACGGATCTCTAAACTTTCAAAGTTACAATTTTACTAAAAGTAGTCTCGCCAGTATTTTATTTAACAGTATTTGGCAAATACTTGCCTTGCCTCTCCATAATTTTTCTCTGCAGGAACGGAGGCGAAACCTCAAATATTGGGTTGACAGCGACGGCCAACATTAAACTATACTGCGATCATTAAAAGATCGAATCTTGTTGCCATGACGCAATAATTCACACGACTGCATAATGAAAAGCAATTTAAGGTAATAGTATACGAGTGCCATTTATGAAATAAGCATGGAAATGTGAATCACGATATTTTCATAATTATCTAATTACGTACATTCGCATTTGTATCTCTACGTACAGTTAAGGAAATTGATTACTGTGTCACTTTGTACCTTTTCACAAGAAATGTCACTGTGACATACCTTACTTTCTACTAATCAAAGCAATATGAACATCACTATGAAAAGGTTCAAAGTGGCACAGGTATCAATTTCCTTGATTGTACAGTCGACCAGGAAATTGGTCTAACCCCCTCAAGATCTATATTCATTTGAACCTCATGAAACAACAAGGTCGAGTTCCCCTCGCCATAATATTATGACAGTGACAATGTCAACCAAATTATCACAAGATAATTTTGATCACCCAGAAACTTTTGTCAAAAAGTTTTAGACCACTTTCTTGGTCGACCGTACATTCGCATTTGTATCTCTATTTTCAAAAATATTCAAAGATAGAATGCCATAAACGCATAAACAATAATTGCGCATCGACGTCGCAGGCTCGCACCGCCTCCTGCTCAGTCCGTGTTCTAATTTTAAATACCTAATCAGTTTTCTTCTTCCTATCCCGCGTCACCTTGTTTTATAAAGTAAACCGATTTTGTAAAGTAAACATAGGATACAGGATTCTTAATGTAGTCCACTTGTTCATAGCGTCTGAACGTATTATAGGAACATTATGATGTGGATAAACGCATTTTACGCTCATATTTTTAAGCATGGCGGTTGCGTAAAACTCGTTCATTTCAAAAATTAAGGCACTTATCATTTATAATTCACCAGTCGCCGCCGTTAGCCTTACGCAGCGCTACTAAGGAACTGTAGAGAATGAAAATCATTAAACAACGTAAAATTACCGTGACACTCACTTACCTACCTATAGTAAAATTAAACGGATACTACAATAACTACATACATACATACATACAACATAACATGCCTGTATTCCCAAATGAGACAAGCAGAGCAAACGAAACGGTACGTGATATCACGTTTCGCGGCCCCTTTTAGCATATTTTTTAGATTTTAATTAGGCAGGTATAATAGTGTCAGGTTTCTAGTCTGTAGCTAAAAATCCTTTTTCTTAGTCGCCTCTTACGACATTTGCAAAAAAACTGGAGAGGTGTTTTTCTAAATCTGACATAACGCGGCAAAGTTTTCACAATGTTATACCTAATAATACAATCAATTCATAATCGCCTCGAACGAACCGTGAATTTGATGACGAGTTTGTCCCGAGTTTGTGACTCGTGGTAGCGAAGTATTGTTGAAATATTAATATTTGCATTACATCGAGGGTAAATAGCGTCTGCGTTTCTGATACTTCCGTCGAAAGCGATTCCGAAGACAATGACTGAATAAAATATTCATTCGGTAATTAAGGCTACACACTTTCGTTGCGGTAAATTGCAGGGAAGTAAATATTATGTATAGTATAGCAGTAGGTACAAAATATATATTGTGAAATTTCATATGAAATTCCGAAAACTCGGGAATTTGAACATTTGAGAGTATAGGTAGGTACATATATCGCGCCTAAATTCCCGAATGGAGTAGGCAGAGCATACATGACATCACAATTCGTAGACATTTCAAGACATTTTTTTTAATGTTAAAGGTACAATGGTGACGGGTTGCTAGTCTGTCGTCTAAAATGTACTTTAAGCTATTTCCTCAATGTCCTTTTACGACATCCATGAAAGAAATAAAATTTGGATGTACATAAATATAGTTAAGTCTATCAATGAAGCTACACTTGTAGATAAGTCCTTTTGGGATAAGTTCGCCTTTGTACTTTGTGTTATATTTTTTGTTACCAATCTGTAGTCTTTTATTTATTTTTTGTACAATAAAAAGTATTTTACTTTACTTTACACTTGTTACAATGTATGTACAAAAAAATTACATATATATTACCTCTCAGTTTCTTATCTCTAGTAAGTTAAACTGGAAACTGGCCGTAAGAAATCACCTTACAGATTAAACAGTACAACTCCATCACAAACAGATCGCGGCAAATAGTTTAAAAACAACCAATCCTGAAACATTTGTTTTTACAAATACCTGCTTCATCTCTTTCCCTCTCAGTAAATGAATTGCTGATAAAAAGAGACGGCGAATTTGGGATTACTGAGAGTGGCTGAAAGCGTTTCGCGCGTTTTGTTGTTTCCTTTAGCAAACCATGGGAGTGTATTATTGTCCTGGAGCATAGGTTTAAAGGACTTTTTTGGAGTTCCATGTCTGTTATACAGCTGTTACTAATATAGTACGTGTACCTACATACATATACATACAATCACGCCTGTATTCCCAAACGGAGTAGGCAGAGCACACAAAACGCTACATAGACAAAACGATGACTATTCCACATTTTGTGGCCACTTCAAGCATAATATTTTTTAGGTTTTGAGATGGCAGGTAAATAGTGACAGGTTGCTAGTCTGTCGCCTAAATTATACCTTAACCTATGTCCTTAGTCGCCTCTTACGACATCCATGGAAGAAATGGAGAGGTGTTATTCTAAACCCGACGCCACACGGGTTCGTGTACACATAATCCGCACCAATATATAAATGTGAAAGTGTGTTTGTTTGTTTGTTTGTTTGTCCGTCTTTCACGGCTAAACGGAGCGATGGATTGACGTGATTTTTAGGTAGAGATAGTTTAGGGCACGGAGAGTGACATAGGCTACTTTTTATCCCGGAAAAAATTGATGTTTCCGAGGGAAAACAAAAATATAGTTTGCTTGATAGATCGATATCAATCGATAACCGATCGATAGATGATAGATCGATGGCGCTGTGTGTCTTTTGAAACGAGAAGTTTTCTTATAGTTGTGCTTTATACCGCAATATAACCGAGTTCCACGCGGGCGAAGCCGCGGGCAGAAAGCTAGTAATATATAAATATCACGTTTTAAGCCACTTTTAGCATAATTGCAGGTTGTAAGGTTTAAAAAAACAGATGAGAGGTCTAATAGTGACACGGTTCCTAGCCTGCCACCTAGCCACAGCCTTTGTCGCTTCTTACGACAGCCGTAAGAGAAATGGAGAGGTGTTTTTCTAATTAGGAACATTACTAAAAAATACTATTACTGCAGACCATAAATTGCAAAAGACACTTTTGAAAGACTTTAGGTTTTAAATTACAATACCCGTCCACAAACTTTACACATCGGTCTTTGGAAAGTGACAGTGGCGTAACGTAAGTTAGACCGAGACAGCGCTCTACAGCACCTGCATTCGCCGAGAAGGCCGATGTGCACTCTTTGTGGCCGAGTACAGTAAGATGTTATAATAGTGACAGGTTGCTATCCTATGGCTAAACGCGCACTACGACTTTTTGTCGCACGACAATTTTGTCGTAGAAATGCAACGTAAGGGTTTATATGTCATCGCGCGCACTATGATGAAAAAATCACTATGGACAGCGCTATTTTAAAATCGTGTCGCACGACAAAAAGTCGTAGTGCGCGCTTAGCCTATCTGTTTGCTAACCATGAACATTTTTTTCGCTGTCAGATACTCGTTACACTGCAATAAATTAGTAGTTAAAACATCTATGGCATAATTGGTCGACATGATTGAGTTTAGATGAGAATTCTGGTTGGTTAGTTTAAGCTCAGTGTAATTGCATTAATTATTGTTGTATGCTTCAATAGCAAGGGAACATGTATTGTATGGATCCTACTCCTGTTAGAGTAGCGAATAAGTCACACTTACCCGCTTTTTTTCAAATGAAAAAGTGATTTAAAGACTATTTCAAGTCTTTTTGTTACGGCAAATTCAAATTCACGTTTTTCGGTTCTTTTCTTTACTTGAGTTACACATTGGTTCATCCAAAATTTCATGGAAGTTTTTGATTCTTTTGGAAAAGCATGGAAAATGCTGGCACAGGTCTTTTCACAGTTTAAAAAGGCACATACTGTAGTACCCACGCTACCTCAACAGATTGAGAACTTCACACGCAACATTCAATGCCTGGTACTCAACTTTGTCTCTTAATCCAAATACAGCATCCTACATTCCTTTGAAGGTGCTCCAATTAGCCCCTTGACCACAGAACTAGTAAAAAAGGATAGAAATGACATTACTTATTTCTTATCTAGTTCCTTCAAAATCAATGTTTATATTTTGTTAGAAATTTAGATTGTATCAAGCACAATATAAACTAGAGATGTTGCCAGAGCACATAGATGTAAACATCACCATTGAAGAAATGTTGAGGTGTCATTTTAAACCGACACCACACGGCTGTTTTTAAGGGATTTATCCGAATGAGGAATTAAAAAACCTATTCAGGAACGACTTTGCGGAAACGTGTGCTGCCTTTGCGCTATTATAACATAGTGATTTTACATTTTATTGGTGCTGAATTAATTTACTACCCTTTGCTAAATATTGTAGACTTCAGATCTTATAGGTTCAGTTTAGTTTAAAACAATAATTTTAACTGTACAATCCGCACCCACATTCAAGGATGTTAAAAATATGCATCCGTTACATTCTTGTAATTTGAAGTGGTGTAATAAAATTAAACTCGCTTTACTCATCGACGAGTGCAACATCACAGTATTAATAATGTGCCTTGTTTACTAGCATTCACTTTTATGCCACTTCTATGCCTTATAGGCCCTGTGCCCTTAACCGAATCTTGTCACAACCTCCACGGCCTTTTCCTTTGGCAATAAGACAAACTAATTAATTAAGGGCCTAACGCAATAAGAATTGCGAATTGAGAGGGTTCGATGGGTTCCGTGGTCCTTTGTGGGGGCAATTGTTTATTTACCATTGTTTGTGTGGATAACTGAATCTAGTTAGCGGTAACGAAATCCTGCTTTGGATAAATGAAGACGAGATCGATTTTGTTGGGAATAAACTTGGTACTCACTTTAAACATACTTACACTACACATACATACATACATACATATTCTCATGCCTGTATTGCCAAGAGGGTTAGGCAGGGCACATGAATTCAAAAATCTAGTGCAACGTTTAGCAATTTCAACAGGGCAACCAGATAGATGGTTAAACGTGATATTGCAGTGACAGGTTGCTAGCCCATCGCCCACAATGCACAAAACCCTTTCCCAGAGTCCACTCTTACGACACCCACGGGAAGAAAGGGGGAGGTGCCATTGTAACCCAGCACCACACTACACATATACCTACATAAATATACTGCCAATATTTCCATAATATACCTATGGGGTTGACAGAGTACGGTCGACCAAGAAAGTGGTCTACCACTTTTGACAAAAGTTTCTGTGAGATCAAAATAATCACAAGGTTGACATTGTCACTGTCATAATATTATGGCGCGGAGAAATTGACCTTGTTGTTTCATTAGGTTCAAATGAATATCGATCTTGAGGGGGTAGACCAATTTCTTGGTCGACTGTACAACATTTCACAGTCAAAGATGACACTTTCATGCTTCAGTGCCACTTCCAGCATATTTTTTTATTTTATCATAGACGAATGAGGTATGGATGTGTGATGTCGTGTTAAGAATAATACCTCTAGATTTTTTTCGTGGATGTCGTACAAAACTTGTCAACTTAATATATGCATTACCTATGTTGCTGCTCAAGAAAACCTAAAAAAATGCTTAGTTAATAAGAGTTATTTTAATAATTAATAGCTGCACGTATAACCAACGCTTGAGGCTTGAATTTCTTCAAATCCGTACCAATATATAAATGTGAAAGTGTGTTTGTTTGTTTGTTTGTTTGTCCGTCTTTCACGGCTAAACAGAGCGATGAATTGACGTGATTTTTAGGTAGAGATAGTTTAGGGCATGGAGGGTGACATAGGCTACATTTTGTCTCTTCAAAACCCCCCATTTCCCTAAAATGAGGAGTGGAAGTTTTCAATGTAGAAAGCTATAAAATTGGTACGTGTGCTATCTCTTCTGTGACACCCCGAATTTAACGCGAGCGGAGCCGCGGGCAAAAGCTAGTAGTCGTATAAAATTCACTGTATTTCAGGTATTCAATAACCCTGACAATACGTATGTTTCAGACAAAAACAAAACAATATACACAACGTAGCACCGACGAACAAACATTATTTATTCAACTCAGCTTTGCTCCGCTCTTCCACGGACCACGTTGGCAAAAAGCTCCTAATTTAAAACCTAGGATCCGGGATTCGATGCAAAGCGCATAGTTTTCTTGAAAAAGGCTTTGGTTTCAAAGGAAATTACATTCAGATTCTGTTAATTAACTTTCTCATTAAAATGTTGCTATGGTTCCAGGCAATGACGAAATTGAGGACTGAGAAGATTATGTGGATGTGAGATTATGGATGTGGTGAAATTACAAACATGGTGAAGTGAGGACTTACGTTTTATTCGTATCTCTTTTTAACAAAATAACACTGGTATTGTTTAATTTAACTATTTGTGATAATGTAACAATGAAAAAAAAAGATAAAAAACTATCTCCACAAATTATGGCACTTACCTTAGAGGTAAAAAAGGAAGTTTGAAAAAAATACTAAATAGGCAATATCTCGAAAGCTGTCCCACTTGTACTGGGGTCATGTTAGGTTGGTTCAATACCTCTTGGATCAACTTACCTCCGGTGTTAGGGTGCGCCGCGATTTATGGGACACCCTGTATATCCAAAAACATGAGGCGGTTGAATCGCTCGAATTGTCACCCCCGTGGATTTGAAGTAATAATCTACTTAATCTCAGAAGTGACTTCAACATACATACATATTCTCACGCCTGTATTCCCAAGAGGGGTAGGCAGAGCACATGAAATCAAAAATCCAGTGCCACGTTTAGCATTTTGACTTCAAGTGACTTCAAGTCGCTAGAATTTTAACTTAACAGTTGGCACGTTACAGAAGTATCCATCAGAAACTAGACGTTCAAGTTTCAGCACAAAATGTTACAGGAATCGATAAGAGATTTAGATGGAATCGGGTAACGTATGAGTTGCAATGAAATTGTGCGCTGAAGGCGTCACAGTTTGCTTTGCATTTTAAGTGTGCTCCTCAGTAGCATTTGGATAATTTTGTTTTTAGGCTTGAAACAATGCTCGACCGACGGTCAGCGCTGACCGTCGGTCGAGCACTATTTCAATCCTAAATCGAATCCAAATCACGCGCGTACCGTCAGCGTAGCTGTTTGCGCGTTCAAGACTTGCATAGATAGCTACGCCGACCGACAGTCAGCGCTGACCGTCGGTCGAGCACTGTTTCAAGCCTTAGAAAGACCTAAAATGTACCTATTAAAAACATTTTGTACGTTATCTTTCAAAAATGAAATAGTACGATTTTTCGCGCTCTTCTTTTGTCCTCTGCGAGTTCATGTAACACTTAGGCTTCTTACAGATGAACTGCAAGTTGTGAACGGCAAAGGCTACTAAGAGCAAGAAGTACGAAGCATGTGGCGACAGCTGAAGTAGCATCTGCTGTTCACAACTTGCAGTTCGTCTATTAGAAACCTAAGTGTCACATGAACTCGTACCATACGACAACCTCTATCTTCATCTTGTTTGTTCGCTCAATTTTTCCAAACAAATGCCGTTCGCTATATTACAAGCTATCTGATCCCAACTACCAATGCATTTCATATTCACGTCAAGTCTGCGATGCTCAGATTGAATTGTGATTCAACTGGATAGCGGGCTGGGACGTGGGTGACGCGTGCACGTCACCCCATTGTGTTTCAGTTGTATGCGGCACTGGTAATCCAATATTTTAAATTTATGGAATTTGAATTAAGAACACTTTTGACTCTAAGTTTAAAATTACACTCCCTATTTCTTTATAAGGTGACTAGGAAGATAAGTTAAGGCGACAGGCTAGCAACATGTTATTGTAAGATTTGTTAATGTATAACTTAATTTGTGCTAAATGTGGGTGCGACACATAGTCGACATATTTATAGTCTTGGCTCTGTCCATTTCCCGTTTAGTGTCACTCGAAGCAATCGACTATGTTTGTAGAGTTTGTACTGTTTGTATTGTTTGTTTGTTTAATTTAATTTACCAAAAACTTTCTATAGAAGGGTCTATTTTTGATTTGCTATAAACGGGCAACAGAGGAAGTTATTTTAGTAACCGAGTTCAAAAATACACTTTACATGACTCTGAATGTTACATGACATAGTGCACTATTTAATAGGGATGCAATCGTACCAACTATTCCTCTCAACATAGTTCAAAGCTACTTATAACAATTATGGTGTTTTACATTCATCGCTCGCTCCTAACTCGAAACTACAGTAAAGTTGGAACTATTTCGAAGTACAACATCAAAGTAGTAACAGCAAACTTCACCCCGGAGGGTAGTTGCACGCCGAATACAAATATTCTGGCTTTAAAGGTAAGAACACACTTGGCTTCACGTACGCAACACACTATCCCATGCGTCTTATGCTACTTTCGATTTGATGCGTCAGACCGACTTAGGTACGTGGAGTGGATAATAAGGATTCCCTCGCGCGATCAATGCGTTCCTAAATTAAATCCTACACAGATCTGTCTCGCAATAATTTAAGAGGATAGGAGTCGCGCCACTTCTCCATTATGACATTAGAGCAAAATTATTTTTTTACATTACATTTGTGTCTGTTGTGGCTATGCCCCTACGATATGCTTTTATAGATTTTCTATTTTTTTTTTTATTTAGACAGACATTTTTACATTAGAGACATTAGAGATTTAGAAAGACAGAGACGTCAAATGCTTTACGCTTAAACCGGGGATGAACGCTAGTATTCTGAGCTTCCTAGAAACCTGACAGTATCCTGTAGGCTTAGCACGACTACAGGTTCCTCTCGTGAACGGGATAGCCCATCATTTTCTGACATCTTTAATTAGACAGTGACAGGTAGAGTCTATCTCGCGCTTATCTCTACTCGCGCCTTGCTGTGCTAAGCCGGCTCCTCCGTTGCGTTCTAAAAATCCAATGAGTAGTTGTAAGAACAGCCGAATTAATATAAATAACACATTACATACATATTCTCACGCCTGTATTCCCAAGAGGGGTAGGCAGAGCACATGAATTCAAAAATCCAGTGCCACGTTTAGCAATTTCAGCAGGGTAACCAGATGGTTAAACGTGATATTGCAGTGACAGGTTGCTAGCCCATCGCCTACAATACACTAACCCTTTCCCAGAGTCGACTCTTACGACACCCACGGGAAGAAAGGGGGAGGTGCTATTCTAACCCGGCACCACACGGGATAACACATTAATATTAAAAAAAAACTTTAAATAAGGCGCGAAATTAGCAATTTTCAAAATTAAGTAAAAATTTGTTAAAATCGTCAGGTCTTGGGAGGAAAAGTCGTCGTACGTAGGATAAGTGTGTCTCTACCTTTACACCTAACTACAAGGTTTCATTGACGTATTACTTTGGCTTTTGATCCCAACAAGTTTAGTTTTGCTGCTTCTCGACTTTGATATAGTTATTTATTACTTTTTTTTTATTTACTTTCGACGTAATAAAAAGCGATAAAGATTGTGTGCCAGTGTGCAATATTTAAAAGCTTCAAACAAAGAAAAAAACTATGTATTAAAATATTATACAGAATAAATAAAAATAATGTTGCAAACTACGCCAAAGTTTGACATTTCCACTTCAATCACATTATAGCTGCAATTAGTCATTCGACGCGTAAGAAAAACAACACAGGAGTTTTCAGACGCGTTTACCCGATCACTGGTTAAATTATACATACATACATACATATTCTCACGCCTGTATTCCCAAGAGGGGTAGGCAGAGCACATGAAAGGGGGAGGTGCTATTCTAACCCGGCTCCATATGGGAATTGGTTAAATTATTTACGGTCAATTTTCGGACACCCTGTATAGTTCAGACGATATAGTTTGGATGTAAATTGATTTAACACACTTTTTCCTTGCGCATTCAGTCTAAAACGTTTACAACAATGGATAGTTTCCGAGCTAAGCTCTAAAGAAGATAGCTAAAAAGCTAACTTCTCAAAGCGTCCATTCGTCTAGTTAACTACCCTCTCTCTCAAAATTAAACTTCATTACGCCATTCCACTGAAAACGTGTTTTATCACCGGTGGTCGACTAAACGCGCAGCCTTAAGAGCCAACGCATTACTTTTGGCTTTATTAAAACGCTTTTCAAAAAGCTAAGTTAAAGCGCAAATGAGCCATTTTATACCCAAATCCAAATTATATCAAATTACCCATGACCATAGGGCTGGTGCATTTCTCGCTCAGCGAATCGGTTTGGCGATCCAGCGCGGAAAAGCAGCCAGCGTCATGGGTACCTTGCCGCAGGGGGGTGATTTGGGGGACATTTGTACATATAGTTAAGTTTAGGCTAGTTTTAGAGTATAATTTTCTTATATGTTTTCTGTATATTCAATAATTGTAATTGTTTAAATAAAAATGAGCCCGTTTATAAATATGTCCGTGTAGAGTCGGGCTTAGAATAATCTCCATTTCTACCATGGATGTCGTAAGAGGCGACTAAGGAAGTATGTAGATATGCTTTAACCAACAAGATAGCAACCAGTGTATCAGTCACTCTCTCATTAATATTTCCAAAAATTAAGAGGTGCGAGCCCGAAGTTCGAACCCAAGACCCTCTGCATGAGAGGCCACAGCTCAAACCGCGAGGCTACCACGGCTCATAAGGGTCTCACCAAACCAGTCGACGCCTTTTCGGCAAAATGCGGGTAGAAAAAGCTTTATGTCAACGCAATAAGGGCGAACAAGACGTGAATTGGCTCGGCCATTCTCGGTCGAACGAGCCGAGCCGATTGACGTCTTGTTCGCCCTTATTGCGTTGACATAACGCTTTTTCTACCCGCATTTTGCCGAAGAGGCGTCGACTAATGTGGGGAGACACTAACTAATAATGATGGTCAAAAATCACTTACAGGTATGCTCGTTTGATTAGGTCTGTTATATGTAACCGTCACGCCTTATTCCCTGCGGGTTAGACAGAGACAACAGTGCGCTATTCTCTCCTACTCTGACATACTTCCCTCGCATCACCATTCATCACTCCCGTCATACACGCTCAACGGTTTCGGGTACTCCTAAATTGGCCTATCTTTAGTACCTCGCCGATCTGGTCGATATATGTTCGTCGAGGGCGCCCTCGACCAACGTGACCTAACACACTTCCCTTGTAAATTTGCTTTATCCTTGCATCATCCATTCTCTTCATTTGCCCAAACCAAAGCACCTTTCTGTAGGTATCCTTGTTATAATACTCTTTCAGGGCAGTTATAGTCATTTAAATTTCCACACAAACCCTAGCTTCACCTTAACTCATAAACAATAAATCCGGCTAGTTCTATCTAGCATCTACCAGATGGCAGCACAATGGCACAGCGGCTAGCCAGAGACAATGGGGGAGATAATGTTTTTCACAATGTTGCCGCTGTACGGCCGAGTGCGAGCGAGAATGCCTACAACTTTAATCTTCTTACCTGGATTAGCTGTCACATCAAACGTCAGTTACGTCAGCCATTTTTAAATTCCATCGCTAAAAGAGGTGTTATTAAGATTGACGTCAATTTTATTGCTCTCAAATGAGCGGGCTTTATTTAAAGAAGAAAACTACCGAGAGACTCACTCAGAGGGAAATAAAACGGATAGAGACACGTTCTTCCAGATTCACGTCGAACAGATTAACTTATTGAGCATTTGATTAGCCCTCCATTACAAACTCCTAGTTGAAGGACTACGGATTAGCATGAAACATGATATTCTGAACTAAGTAGCCCATCATCATTTACGTGGCTCCCAGTACGCGGTTGGTAGCAGCTGCCGCGGCTTTCAATGATGGGCTATGTACCAACCTCAAACATGTTGGACTAAACTCGATATATCGTGATTTTCATTTTAAGTAAGCCTCGGTGCTTCTCATTCCTCCTTCTCTATCCTTATTTTTATTTTTTTTTGTAGGGTCAGCGTCAAAAGTAAGTGATAATTTTAGTATGGAATTTGACGTAACTCAGTAATAAAATTGTCAGTTACTTTTGACGCTGACTGTACCAGATAGTTTAAATTTTTTTACGTTATCTATAATCTAAAATATTCCTGCCCATAGTAAGCCAAACTGTCGACAGATCGAATATTGGGATTGACAGGTTTTCGTACACTGCCCTTTCAAAACCGCTGTCACTCCCACCCGCAACTGTTTTCAGTGACTCGCGGTTTACGCAGTGACTTAACGCTATTCATTCACAGCACAATAGGGATCAGGATAGCACCGATTGTGGCCGTTCAGCGTTTTAGAGCGCACTCTGTGTGCCATTACTGGAATCGACAGTCATCCTTGTAAGCCTCGTAATGGCGATAGTATCGGAGCTTTGTTGGCAGCTCCTATGGCTTCAAACCAAAATTTAATTCATGCTAAGGGGCTCCTTTACATGTCTTTCGTTGAGGTCTACCAGTGATTGCCAACCATGATCATCTTGAAAAGTAATCTAGCCTAAATACATCCCTCTGCTGTTATTCACAGACCTCGTCTCAGTATGAGAGGCATTGGGCCATAGTTCCCACGCGGTTTAGGAACTCCATCTACAACTTTGAGTTACTCTTCACAATGCTTTTCTTCATTGAATTGGTCGTGGTAATGGAAAAAAATCATAGGTGCGAGCCTAGGATTCGAATCTACGACCCTCTGCATGAGAGACCGTAGGTAAAACTGCTAGGCTACCACCCCTGATTTTGATATTCACTTGCCACTATATTTTTTTTCTAAAAAAGTAACGATTCTATGAAGGTAAACTCTTCAACTCGTAGGAGTTCAGCGATTTCGTTTTGCCACAAAAAAGCTGGGCAAACAATGGAGTAAACTACTTGTGAGAAACTACTACCACTTATAATGCTTGCTATGTAGGTACTCAATGAATTGGTCGGAAAATTATATGAGAACTTACCCTTTTAGAAGAAGAAGACGCTAGAAAATCTGTCGTTTTCACTATGAGTAATTCTCATGTAGTTTTTCGTAAACAAGATTATTTGCGAAATTCCGTTAGTGCGATGTAGAACAGTTACCTCACTCACGTCGCAGAATTGGTGGCGCTAGTGTCGCTAAAGATCGAATGCCTTTTGAGACAGAATGTTTGTCTAAATTAGAATGTTTACAATCACAATTACGCGTGTACAATAGAGTACCTACTCTTGGCTTTGAGTTGAGTTTGCTCAGACATATTATGGGCTTGATTACATGTCTATAGATAACGTTATTCATAGATTCACAATCACAATTTAATTAAAGAGCAATTCAGCCAAATGAGAATATAATTTACATACATACAATCACGCCTTTGTTCCTGAATGGGAGTAATGGGATAGACAAAGCATACGAATATATACACGGACAAAACCATAACTATTTAACGTTCGCAGCTATTTCCAGTATTATTTCAGGTTTAAAAGCAAATGAGACAGGTGGTAATAGTGACAACCTATCGCCAAAAGCATACTTAAGTCTTTATCCCAAGTCGCCTTTTACGTCATCCACGGAATAAATGGAGAGGTGTATCTAATCACACACCACGAGATGACAATCTTGGAAGTCACTCTTATCCGCTTTTTTCACATGGAAAATTTATTCACTTACCAGTAAAGAGACGTTTAATTCCAAATCTAGATTTTATTAAAACGCAGCCTTAATCTTATAAAGTATTGACTGGACATTAATATCTACACAGAGTAACGTATTCACTAAAAGAATACAAATGAAACACTTAAGGGACACTCTCTGAAGCTTACGCAGACTCTACAGTCTAAGTGCTAACTAACTAACCCCACTATTTCCTGTACCACCGTGTAGTGACGATATGGAACAAGTTATCTAAAGAAGTGGTTACACCTACCGTGAACAAATTTCAAAATAGACTTGATAAATATACAAGCGCAGACCCCGAATTCTTACCGCGTTAAATGCCGCGGGGATTGTAATAGGCAGTGAAAACAAGTAGGCAATGATTATACACATACATCTCGCCGGTTTTCTCAATTTGGGAAGGCAGAGCAGACGATACATAATACTAAACTACGACTTTTTCATGATGCGTAGCCACTAACAAAAATAAATCACTGCTTCGTTGCTAAAAATTGAACAACCGGTCGTTAAAAAATTCAAAAATGGCCGACGCGTATGCAAATACTGCATGCCATTCTACTCAGTCGACTTTAAATCAATCACGTCAAAAATCACTCAATAAACGCTCTTTCGGATGAGCGGGACGGTGCGTGCAATATTCATACAAATTTACATGGAGGCCTATCTCATACGCAATCAATACATGTCTCATATTGAACAGCTTACAGAAGCGACAGTATAAGTATAGAATCTTTCAATATACGAACAGCATAGATTACGAAAAAATTCTGTGTAGTGTTGGGTTTAGAATAAGACCTCTCCTTTTATTCCGTGAACGTTTTAAGAAGCATCTAAGGATTTAGATTAAAGATGTCACGAATGCCAAAGTTTACCATGCGAATGTAAAATGCGAATGTTCGAATGCAAATAAAAATAGACGTAAGGTAGGTAGGTAAAAGGACGCAATGACATTTGTGTCTCACAAGGTCAATGACAAAAAAAAACAGAAAATACTTTACAGAGGAGTCTTCCAACGCGTGTACCCGACCAGTGGTTTAAACGTTAACGGTCGATTTCCGGCCACCCTGTAAAATCGATGTGAAACAGAAAATCGTTTCTCCAAAACGTCTCTACAACCAATATTCTTTACAAGCCTCAATTCCATCGAAATACCGCGATATTCCGCTTATAACTAAGAATAAGTGTTATCGTACAGTTTATGCGTCCCGATTTACGGAATATGGCTTCGTATACCAAATAAATTGGATGTGGTCGTGTGACAAATGACGGCGATGACTGCCGAAGGAAGTTTAGCTGAGGGTGGGGGGCAGGGGAGAATCCTGAGGTTATGGCGAGTTTAAAGCCTTTAACATTTTAGTTCAAGTTTTGTAGAGACTGTGTGGTCTTGGGACTATCGGGCTTAGGATGACACTTCTCCATTTCTGCCATGGATGTCGTAAGAAGTGATTAAGGACAGGTTAGGATATGCTATAAATATAGGTGACAGGCTAGTAACCAGTCACTGTTAAACCTCTTCCATCAGAGAGTCTAGTGTGGTCAATTCGATGGTGCAGTCGTTTACGAATTCGTTTGCGAGTTGTCGCGGAATATATGGAGACTTGTCGACCGTGGCAGTTGTGCAGACGTTCCGCTGGCGGCGCTGTCTCGCTTTCCATACAATTTTGCGATAACTCGCAAACGAATTCGTTAGCGACCGCACCATCGAAATGAACACACTAGACGTACTGTTATCAAATCGAAAACTATGCTAGAAGCGGTTGCGAAACGTGAAATAGTCACAATTCTGAATTGTCTATGTCATGTTTTATGTGTTCTGCCCACCAAACACACAACCGTTATTGTCTACACTAATATTACGAAGAGGAAAGTATGTTTGTTTGTATTTTTGTATGTTTGTAGTGAATAGGCTCAAAAAGTACTCGGCCGATTAAAAAAAAATTGTCACCATTAGAATGCTACATTCTTCCGAATTGACATAGGCTACGTTTCATTCTGAAAAAAAATAGAGATCCTTGGTAATCGTCAATAATGTAACCAAGGGTGTAAAAAATCGAATATAAACATTTACATTTGCCGTGCTTTATACCGCAATATAACCAAATTCCACGCGGGCGAAGCCGCGGGCGGAAAGCTAGTATAATAATATGTTGGTAACTATAGGTCCAGAGACAGAGTTCTATGAGATAGATAGAGGGACAAACAGACTGTAGTCTCTGTAAAAGGGTCCCGTCGCCTTCCTTTCGGTGCAGAACCCTACAAAGTTCTATTTTCATCGTCTTTTGAAAAATACAGTTTTCCCAAGTCCGGGTAAACCTTGGAATTTAATTTTAACTTCACAAAGTTGGAGTATGAAACTAGCCAGTCTTATTTTTAAAAAGCTTTTAAATGAAATTGTTATTTGCATCAAATTTCAATTTAGATCTGCTTGAGGAAATAATATATTACACGGCGAGCTAGGATAAACTTTGAAAAGGATTTGAGTTGAGATTGCTAGAAGCAAGCGTTGGATTTAGTTGGGAAGCAACTTTTTACTATTAAGTGGGTATATTGCAACACAATGAAAGAAAATATTTAAATTTTCCATGCCTAGTCACAATTATGACTATTTCACGTTTCGTGGCCATACACAGATTAAAGGAATACAATACTGCCATGCTAAGCGCAAAAACGGTACCTCACTGATAGCAAGTTTCGAAAAAATCGCAGTTTTGTGAAAATGATTTTTTTTTACTTTACAGATATTGACTTAGAAATATTGCATTGAAAATATGTTGCTGTTTGAAATGTTTTGGCGGCATCTAAATATACGGCTATTCGCCTATGTATTATTGATATACGTCTAATTCTTTTCGTGATTTTAGGTAAAACTAAGACAGGATAAACCTTGTTAAGGGTTTTTTTTTATGTTTTAAACAAGATACCACTATTTGGCTTAGTTCATCAGATGCGTAATACTTTAAGCTATCCGATCCGATGCCATAAAAATCTAATTTTCGTTTTTTATGAGATTGGTAGCACTTTTGCGCTTAGCACGGCTGAATAGTGACAGGTTGGCGGCCTGTTGCTATAACAAATCTAAACCTATTTCCTTAGTCGCTTCTTACGACATCCACGGAAGAATCGGAGAGGGTTTATTCTTAACCCGAATTCACACGGGAAATGCAAGCTTGTAGAGATTTTATTTTCAAGTAAGTAAAACGTTTTATATTGTAAGGAACGAGTTCATTTTCATTACAAAGTAGTTTAATGGCATTTACTTCGCTAAATCCGCCAAGTTTAACATAAGTACTGAAGTAATCAGACAACAATGTATTATACCACACGCGGACGTAATAGCGTATTTTATACAGAGCGTCTAGTGTGATCAAAATGGTCATGGATTCGATAACGATTTTATTTGCGAATTAACGCGAAATTGTATGGAAGCGTTTCAACCGCGGTAGTTATGCAAACGTTCCGCTTGGAGGCGCTGTCTCAGTTTCCATACAATTTGGCGTTAAAGTAAACGAAATCGTTATCGAATCCATGACGGTTTTGATTACACTAGACGCTCTGGTATTTACTAGGAAGGGTTGTTTCGGCATTACGCGTGATTGATAGGGCTTTTCTATTAATAAGGTAAGTAATTAGTTTCCTGAATATTATACTTATAAGAAACTTGTTTTTCTTTCCTTTGCTAAGATAACGGCAGTTGGGATCGCGAAATGGGGAAAATGTGTTTTTATTTCTCGCTTATTTGCACTGCAGGGTGAAAGTGAAACCTAAGTCGTGGGTAGAAATATGTATTGTGTACTCTGTTTAACTTTAGTTAAAATGCGTGGACGTAATGATAACTCAAAATGTCAACGTTGTTTGTACTTAAATCAGTAAATAAAAGTAAATGAAAAATATAAAAAACTTTCAAGTTCCTACGTTAAGCTGTCATCATAGGCCCATAGGATTTTACTAAGATTTACACATTCAATATTTTTGTACTAGCTAGTAAGAAAAGTAAGAAGAATTCCAAAAGCCATTTTATTACGATACGATTATTTTTAATTAATTTACGTTAATTTGTTCTCTTCCGGTATAAGTGCATTGAATTTGCTTTAAAACACTTCGTCGGAAAGAAATATTTCTGTTTACCCATGCATGCATACATACATACATATTCTCACGCCTGTATTCCCAAGAGGGGTAGGCAGAGCACATGAATTCAAAAATCCAGTGCCACGTTTAGCAATTTCAGCAGGGTAACCAGATGGTTAAACGTGATATTGCAGTGGCAGGTTGCTAGCCCGTCGCCCACAATACACTAACCCCTTTCCCAGAGTCGACTCTTACGACACCCACGGGAAGAAAGGGGGAGGTGCTATTCTAACCCGGCACCACGCGGGATGCATGACTTATGTTTAACCCTGTATACTTACCAAATATATTGTGTGAAGTAATTAACGCTGGCTAAATCGTTTATCCATTACTATTTCACGTTTGATAGTTACATTCAGCTTATTATATTTAGATTTTAAGACTTTAAATTAAGAGGTACAAACTTGACAGGTTTTAATTTATACCTATCGCTTAAAACATTTCTTAACGTACCTACCGACTAGAAACTTCATAACTACACTAAAGATAGCAATTTGCTAAGTCATGAAAACAAAATAACGAGTACTCAACGTTGTAACGAGTGTAACGTTGACTCAACTCGTGACCACTGTCGCTGTACCGCGGCCGAAACGTCGAGACGGTAAATAGATTAAATCGTGATTAAGTCCCGCATACATATAAATATGAGTGAGAATCGCGACAGTATAAAACATTATAAAACACAGTCTCCTAGCGAAACGTCCAATTTTTAATATTTACGTCCAATCCCTTCTTGTCCTATAGTTTTGGGACACCCTATAGTCACCCGACAAAACATCCTAGCAACCATTCTAATAGGCCATTTCAATGGAATACGTCGCCGCAACGTAACCCCTACACGCCGACGTGGACTCAATACACCACAATTAATATCGCAACCTATTAAATTAGTCTATTTGGCCCGATTTGGGAGAGTAAGCGACATATGTGGCATATAATTGACCTTAAATATTGTAACCAGTAGTCGGGTACGCGTCTGAAAAGCTCTGTGAAGTTTTTTTATGGAATTTTTGTATCAATAAAAAACAAATAACATGAAATGCGAATGATCATGATCTTGTCTAAGTATCTTTTTCACCGCTTGGGAATACGTACTGGTGTGATGGTAGTTAGTCAGAGCGCATTGAGCTGAAAAAGCGATGAAACACTCTCATATCGCCACAAGATCAGTAATGAAATTAAACAGAACATATTTTTAGGGTTTTCAAATGCGTATACATATTTTTATAAGCGTTTTCTGTCCTACAATCTTCTAGTGAAAGAAAGTGATAACCATACAAAAACAGATGAATGCATTATGCAATGCAGTGATACTTTGATACAATATTGTTACGTTTCTTTGAATGAGCTACTGATACAGTGAAATTAATGATGTAATACATATCTCGGTGAGCGAATCTATCTATCTAAGTATCTAATAACTTTAAACGAGCAATTCTTGAATATTTGTTTGTTTATAATATACCAGTTATCTCGGATACGGCTCTAACGGTTTTCTTGAGGTTTAGATAAAGTTTAGTATTTCAAGTTTATTGAAAAAACCGGGATATGAATTCTTACTTACTAAATGTAAATAATCTGAGCAAAGCTAGGTCGCCCGGCTAGTGATACATGATTGGTTTATCGCATCTCTAGTGGCCAAAATGGACCCGCGCTCAACCCTTGCGCTGCGTGCAATAGCGCGGCACAAACAAACGACAACTGACCCCAATTAAAGTCCAATGACGGGACAAAAACAACCTCACGTTAACCCTGCACGTGCTGGCGACCCCAATTTGCATTATGGTCGGAATGGGGCGCGTTTATCTGGCTGTTACATGTATGATAAGTTCAGGGTTAGTGAGATTAGGTTTTAAAAGGTTGTGAGGGGTAAATGGGGGTAAATGGCTAGTTTTTTTCTTCGGCGATTTGCAAGCGGTGTGTACGATAAGCCATTCTTTAGTAAGCTCCTCTGAATCACAACTTTTATCCCAAACGAAGTTAGCAAAGTACATGAAACGCTAATGCATAGGCAAAACTATAATGATTAGGCAATTCAGGTTTTGTAGATGCGTTTATCATAATTTTTCAGTTCTTCGTACTAAACAATAATTCAAAAATTCCTAGTTGACTATTAGGTACCTACTTAAAAAATACCTACTAATTATTTTGTGATCAAATCTATGTTTTAATGGTATTTTTACTCAGAATCACAAGATCTTTTTATTTCAAAGGGTGAAAAAAAACCGAAAAATTCCATACACATCTAATAATTTCCTTTTTGTCTTACTTGCCTCATACAAAAGGTAAGCCATAGGAAAAAAATTGCGACACCCTAGGGTGACCGCACCAGTAATGGACATAGAACCAGTAATGGACAATGACTCTTATTTACTACCCACTAAGGAAAAGTCATTTGTTTTACAACAATCAATTCACAACTCTATGGTCTTTAAATTATGAATGAAGTGTCCATCACTGGTGCTTGTCAGCTTAAACCGTCCATAACTGGTGCCGTCACCCTATTTCCCAAAAAATCGGAGAATTTAGAATAGAACATTATCGATCGATGATTAGGTCCTTCGTGGATAATACGACTTTCTTTGAATTTTGAAATAAAACTGTCAGCTTTTTCTAGTTTTTCTCTTGCTTAAGTATTAAAAACACAGTCTGATGAACTGTATTTATATCTCACATATTTCTCAGTCCTTCAAGAAACGCGTCAGCTGTAAACGAACATGTCATAAAAGTACACTCTGCCTAAAAATATGATGTTGACACAGCTCTCGAATCCTTCCGATTCCTACATCTCCAATACTTTCACCCGTCAAATCAAATATACACCCTTGGTTGCAAATATTTGACTCCAACAAAAATCGGCACCAAGTCCCGATTTAGTGAGATGATAAATCGCGCCATGGAAAACGCTATAGGACTTAGCCTTTTTAAGATTGGGAAAAATAAGCTAAGTGTGAGTCTGTCTCGCACTCTTAGTGTTCCTTACCAAAAACTGCAAAAACACATTATTTTGTTTGGGGCCCCTCCCCAGATACTTATTTTATATTAATTTATCTTTTTACTTTTTAAAGCAGATATACAAGTACAACACAGCTAAACATTTTGTGTATATTTCTGTGTACCTATTAGCGTTATTTATATCGTCCCAATAACAGCAAAAAAATCGCGATTGTTGTATAGGAGTCCTCTTAAATAATTATTTTATTTTATTTTTAGTATTTGTTGTTATAGCGGCAATAGAAATACATCATAATATGTGCGAAATTCAACAGTCTATCTAGCATGGTTCATGAGATACAGCCTGGCGATTGACGAACGGACGAGCAACGAAGTCTCGGTAATAGGGTCCCGTTTTCAATCTTTAAGTATGGAACACTAAATATTACACAAGGAGGTGAAATAATTGAAGAGCAGGTATTGTGAGCACAGTAGAGTTGAACATAGTACTTGCTCTTAGATACTGCCAGAGAGGTTTTTGGAACCATTGCCCCATTAATCTGGATATTTCCTCTAAGACAAGCTAAGATTACACCGACATTCTCGCATTTTCTATACTTTCGATGCGGGCTCGTTTTTCTCTTTATGCCAATTTGCACTTGCCTAATAAAATACCTAGTAGCACTTGGAAAAACTAGTATTCCTTTCAAGCTAAGTAAGGATGTACAGATCTTGATATCTCAAGAGGCTCCCTAACTAACTACCAAATATTGTAGCCATCAACGGTAAAGATTTTTTTTACACACAAATACATAGAGTCTGTTTTCCCAATCAGGGTAGGTAGAGCACACGAAACGTGACAAAGCCAAAACCAAGGCTATTTCTCGTTTTGTACCGTTGTGTATGTATGTTTTGCACTAGCACATATTATAGGACGTCCACTGCTGAACATAGGCCTCGCCTTTGGACTTCCATATGTACCGGTTGGAAGGGACTCGCATCCAGCGTCTTCCGATTACCTTTATACGATTGTCAGTCCATCTGTCTTATAGATGGACGTCCTACGCTGCGCTTGCTGGTCCGTGGCCTCACCTGAAGAACTTTTCTACTCCGTCGGCCATCTGCTTTTCGTGCAATATGGCCTGCCCATTGCCACTTCAACTTGGTAATCCGGTGGGCTATCTCGGTGACTTTTGTTCGTCTACGGATCTCCTCATTTTTAATGACTTTCTGATCTGACTTCCCACGCTGCGCTTGTTGGTCCACTGCACATACAGTTTGCAAACTTTCCTCACAAAAACCAAAACATCCAGCCGGGGGTAATTCCAACCATAACAACGACGCAAAACCCAATTCCGCCGTCGAAATTTACGCCCAAATTAACACTTATATTTTATGTAGCAGGCGAGAAACCATCAGAAGAAAGTACAAAAAGATGCAAAGTGCCGCAGACGGCAGATAATCTGTGTCCGTGTGTTATTCAGTTTCATGAAATATACATAAGATGAAATTAGCTTCTGCCTGCCTCAAATGACTGGGTGCTTTACATTTATATTACTGGTATGACACTTTTTTTCTCTCGAGTAATTTTCCTTTACGGTCCTTATCGTGAAACGGCGAGAATTTGGTGAGTATTTTCGTGCCACCAGTAAAATCTTTGATGGTGTAAGTTTTGCTAAGTGCACTTCCTTGAGCGACGGCAAATATCTCGGAATATAAATATGTACCTACAAATTTCTCGGAAGTGGTGGCTATAATAATACGAAACGCGACTTTTGTGACTTTTTTGGAAACGTGGAATATTCCCAATAAATCCAATATTCTAAGTGAAATCACTGGGATTTACTAGAATTCGAGTAATCCTGCTATGATTAACGTGGTCACTGGACTAGGTCTGACTGGAATTAAGTTAAAAATTTTTTGGAAAGTTAAAGTTTTTTTAGGTTTCCTACACTTGTCATTTTTAACGGATTCACATGTCCAGGCTTCTGGCAAGATTTTAAGTGGAGGAGATAAGTTTGCGCATCGCTTTTCCAAGGACAAAACGGTGCGCGATTTTGTACCTTGTAAACATGATACACACTGGTAGCGATGTGTGCTACAAGTTGTATCAGCTGAACCTGTAGACACGTATTACAAACATTTCAATAGCGATTGTATGAAATTTCAATCATGTTCCAAGACGTTGTATGTAATACACATGGCGCTCATGCAATATGCATGCGAATCGGATTAATTCGTATTGATACAGACGTTACAGGAACATATGTAATGCATCGATGTTGTGACACATTGAAGAGAGAATTAGATAATTGTATGGAGTGCACACGGCTTGTTCAAGAGCAAAATTCATAACTTTATTTATGCAAATAGGCTCCTAAGAGCACTTTTACACGTCGTTTTCAAGTTTACCAGCGCTTCGGAAACTATCATTGCCAAGAAGATTGAATGCCCCGCAAGAAACTTGGTAGAAAGTCATTTTTTCAAAATATTTTTTACTAAATTAAATTGTTGCAAAAAAATGATAGAAAAAACACCTAAATTTTGTTAAGATGAATCAAAAACAGAGTACAAAAATGTGGTGACAAGATATTTTAGTTAAAGTAAAAGCATGTCTCGTTAATCCAATGGCCAAGGCAATAAGTTGGACACAGGTTTCCACGCCATCATATCCTGCTCTGAACGAACAAATTTGTCAACAAACCATTTTACTCCAGTCCTTTTAGTCATACCTTTATTATATACCTACCTTTGGAAATGTAAATGAACCGAACAAGCTAAATTTTTAATAAGACGTGGGAGGTGCCTTAAAACTTAACTTGAAATTGTCAACCAAGATTTTCTATTATGCGTTTTCCGCCATTTTGAAAAAAGGGATAAAATATTTTACAATCATACGAGACCGTCAAAAACCGTCGTATTTTTCAAAAATTATTTTATACACACAAAACATTCGGAGTGATGGGGTAAGCAGGGATTTTACACTAAGGTACGTTGGATAAATTATTTGACCGACACTTTCTGACTATGGATGTTACTCTAGCTTCATTGGTAGGTATAATTAATTAGCCTTTAAAATTACCTCACTCCACTACCACCCCTTTTTTCCCCATTCATAACCCAACTGCCCTCGCAGCCCTACTCATCCCATTTTACGGTAATTAAGTTTCAATAAGTTCGGTGTTGAGACTTAAGAGTTGAAAAACAATCTTTACTCAAGTCTTTTCCTTTTAATATCAGCGAATTATATTCGCTTCGGTCTAGCAAAAGCTACATGTGGATGTCCCTTGCCATAAATCACAGGAATATTACATAATTAATTAGCTTTGAAATATACGACATACATACATACATACAACAAGCACGCCTACATTCCCAAAATGGGGAAGGCAGGGCAGAGCACACGAAACGTGATATAGACAAAACCATGACTATGACTTATCACGCTTCGCAGTCACTTCTAGCATAGTTTTAGGTTTGCAAAGATGGAAGAGGTAGAATAGTGACAGGTTGCTAGCCTGTCACCCAAAACATACCTAAACCTTCCTTAGTCGCCTCTTACGACATCCACGGAAGAAATGGAGAGGTGTTATTCTATCCCGACACCACACGACAGAACGTGTTAGAAAAAAAACTGGGTAAAAATTGTAAATTAATAAAGCAAAAATATTGTAAACCCTAGTAAGCTGCCACTTAATAGAACTGAAGTTATCTTAAATTATTTAACAGAGGGTATTCTTTGACGGATTTTCAATTTTTCATTCAAAAAGGTTTGCAAACTCAATAAGAGGAGTTACTATAGTCAATCAATAAGAGTGACATCCTTATAATTGCTTTGTTTTGTGTTTGTCCTGTCTTTGTTTAATATCTACCGGGATGATAATCGAAATGCAAGGTTTTTTCTTCTTTTACAGAAGCATGACACTCGGGAATTATAAATGGCCTGTAGCAATTTGACATTTTATTATCAGTTATCCCGATTTTGTGACTTTTTCATTGTATAGGTTTTCTTTTCAATATCTTTGAGCTGTGTTACTTTGGTATATAAGAAGCCTTATATTTTTAACCGTGTGATTTTCGATTTAGAATAACACCTCTCCATTTCCTCCGTGGATGTCGTAAAAGGCGACTAAGGAAATAGGTTAATGTATATTTTAGGTATATTTTCCCGTGTGGTGCCGGGTTAGAATAGCACCTCCCCCTTTGTTCCCGTGGGTGTCGTAAGAGTCGACTCTGGGAAAGGGTTAGCGTATTGTGGGCGATGGGCTAGCAACCTGTCACTACAATATCACGTTTAACCATCTGGGTTACCCTGAAATTGCTAACCGTGGCACTGGATTTTTGAATTCATGTGCTCTGCCTACCCCATTTGGGACTACAGACGTGATGAATGTATGTATGTATATTTCAGCAATAAGAGATCCCTTAAAGGATTTGTTTGCCTTTGTACTTGTGTTTTGTTTTGTGCTTGTTATTTTGTAAAATAAAGAGTTACTGTTCCTTATCGGAACAATAATTTTCTTTTAATATTTTA
>BHDV01020965.1:0-10131 GCA_005406045.1 Adoxophyes honmai
GCATCCACCTGCGAAGACACCAAACTGCCGTTGAAAAAAAAAATATTTCAACGTGAGTGAGTCTCACAGTAGTTTAATGTTCAATTGTACACCAAACTGCCGTTGAAATAAAGGTGAATTGCCTCGCGACAGCATTGGTGCAAGAAGGGTTATAAAGAAGGGGTTTTATCCAGCATTTCCTTCAACATTATATCCCTTTCAACACTTTTGAAAGCATTCCTATTGTCAACCTTTACCACAACAGCACCGGTAGCCTTGCCTGCGATTGCAAAGGATCGTGTGTATGTATAGCCGCCCCACACCGTTGAGTGGTGCCAAACCCCATCTGCCTTGGCTGCAGACATTCGGCCATCACTTTCCGCACCGCTGGACAACCCAACTCCGCCACCAGACGACGAAACGTCGATCCCCCCCGGGAATGGGTATGACACCTCCTTTGTTTTTTGAAAGGGCACACAGAGAAGTTTCATAGATATGAACAAACTCCAGGATTGAGCGAACCATACGTACATACATACATACATACATACATACATACATACATACATAACCGTCACGCCTTATTCCTAGCGGGGTAGGCAGAGACAACAGAGCGCCATTCGCTTCTATTCTGATATACTTCTCTCGCTTCACACACATTCATAACTCTCGTCATACACGCTCGACGGTTTCGGGTACTCCTAATTTGAGCGAACCCATCAGCAAAAAAAACATCATTTAGTAATGAACTCCAGTAATCGGACCCCACTGTCACCCGGGCGCAACCCATCTATGTAGACCCGACGCTAAACCACTGTGGAAAAAGCCAAAAGCCTTCGCCATCTCATCAGGTACAACCGACACCACAGGGCCATCCCGGTCAGGTGTTTGTGGAAAAATAAAAGACCTTGAAGTGGCTGGGTGCTTCTCCCTGAGGAACCTTAACGTTGCCTCACTCGATGCTAACGAAGAGTCCGACACTATCAGACGAACAGCTACCCTCGAGTCTCCCTCGTGAACTTCGGCCTCTGTTGTGCTATAGATTGAACTCGGTCTCCAGACTCCGCTTTCCTTGGGACAAAAAGGTACCGCGGAGTTACAAACATTGTTTTTAACCTTGAAAGTCGAAGATTGGTCCAAACCCGCAGCACCGTGAACGGAAAGGACAGTAGGTGGTACCAATCCCCGTCACTATTTGTCCGCAAGCAATTCCCAATGCGCTCTTGAGTATGTCTTTCAAGACTTTAACCTCTAACCTGAGCCTTAAGGTGCGCTAAACCTGCCAGAGTCGTTGGGCCCACAACCTCTTGCACCACATCACTCGGGCTCAAAGTAACAGTGATCTGTGGAACCGCATTTTCAATTGTGTAATTAAAAAGAAGGTGTTAATTTTATTTTATTATTTTAACTGTCAGACATTATTTCTTAGCTAATAAGTGGTTGGTAATTGTTACCTTGGTGTAATATTTATTTTTTGATCTTGTATTTGTGCTATTGGTAGTCCTGTTTTAATTTGTGATCTCACGATTCAGAAGAATTTTGCGTTATTACTATGCTGTTTGAGATTTAGAAGTGATTTTTAAGTCTGGAACATTTTAAAATGGCAGCAAATAAAGGTTAATTTATATTTACATCGTTTTCATTTTACCACCTTTTGGTGAATTGTAACAGTAACGTCAATTAAGTGCACCTGGTAACTAAGTGTTATGTCATTAACGTCAAAATGAACACACGTTAATAATAGTAATAAGTAGCTACAGCAATTTTGCTTTATACTAAAATACTTAATACTTGGTTTGGAGCGGTCCATACACTTACCTGCTTCATTTACAGCATTTTTGCGTAACAGAAAAAAAAGTGCTTTTGCTGTAACCCACATAAACATAGACTAAAACTAACTTCTAGTAAATTTCAGGTATTGGACTTGATAGACAATGGAAACATACGCCTAGTTCTGAAATATCATGTTTGTAGGTGTTATAGTTTAGAAAATATGATATTTTTTCTAAAATTTCAAAAGTTTTTTGGCTCTGGTGAACATTTTACATTTTGTGGGTTACAGCAGGATTGCTTTTTACCGTCGATATCCTCACGCCTGTATTCCCAAGAGGAGTAGCCAAGTACATGAATTCAAAAATCCAGTAACACGTTTAGCAATTTCAGGGAAACCAGACGGTCAAACGTGATATTGCAGTGACAGGTTGCTAGCCCATCGCCCACAATACACTAACCCTTTCCCAGATTCGACCTCTTACGACACCCACGGGAAGAAAGGGGGAGGCGCTATTCTAACCCGGCACCACACGGGGAAACACTCGCCCACAACGACGATTGTCTATAAGTTGGTGTTACACAACTCTTTGTAATTCTTAAAAAAATGGCGAAAATACAAAAGCATTCTTTCCGTCTGGTGTCAGAATAACGCCTCTTCATTTCTTTCGTCGTAAGAGGCGACTAAGGAATTAGGTGAGGGTATATTTTAAGCGACAGGCTAGCAACCTGTCACTATTATACCTGTCAACTTAAAACCTAAAAAATATGCCTGAAGTAGCCACGATACGTTTTCACTATTTCTAGTCAAATAGTCATGGTTTTGTCTATGTAGCGTTTCGTGAGCTCTACCTACCCCATTTAGGAATATAGCTTTAATGTATGAAAATGTTTGTACCTATGTGTATGTACGTGGGCCATACTGAAAGTTTCTGGAACGGGCCACTTACAATTAAAAATTTTAAAAAGCAACTATGGTATTCGAAAATGGAACTCTCTGGGAGTGTGTTACTTTTTAGTTTACGAGATTGTCATTTGTTTTTTAATTTTGGTGGGCTTTAAAGTATCGTGTGTCGCTAATAAAATGAATTTAACTCGTGAAAATTTTTGCTCAATAATTTTTTACGATTTTCGTTGTGGTTTAAGTCAACAAGATAGTTGCCAGAGACTTCAATTGGCGTTTGGTGATGAAGCCCCATGCCGCAGCTCTGTGTATTCGTGGTTTGGAGAATTTAGACGTGGACGAGATCATCTCCAGGACGATGTACGTGAAGGTCGGCCGGCGACTGCGGTTACAGAGGCTAACATTGATACCGTACGACAACTGATTGAAGCTGACAAAAAAATTACTTGTCAGCAAATTCGTACTTTATTAGGCATTGGAATGAGCCAAGTGCAAAACATTTTGCATGTACAATTGAGAGTCCGGAAGCTTTGCACTCGTTGGATACCGCATGATTTAACGGAAGACCAGAAACGACTGCGTGTCGATTGGTGCCGTAAAATGATAAAAAAAATTAATGGAGGACAGTCATTGGGCGTCTATAATATCGTGACAGGTGACGAAACCTAGGTGTACTATTTTGAACCGGAAAGAAAAAGCCAGTCGGCAGAATGGCTCTTTCCTTTTGAAGACTTGCCGACGAAAGTTAAGAAAACTCGGAGCACTGGCAAGAAAATGGTTGCCTCTGTTTTTGGCAAAACTAGCCATTACGTTACAGTGCCGCTTGAAAACCAAAGGATAGTGACTGTAGATTGGTACGTAAACAATTTTTTGCCCAGAGTGTTCGAAAAAGTTCGTGAAAAACGTCCTCGAAGTAATGTCATCCTTCACCACGACAACGCGCCCGCTCATTCCGCTAAGGTAACGAATGCGTATTTGAAGGCCTTAAACGTAAAACTAATGATATACCCGCTCTACAGCCCGGACCTGGCACCTTGCGATTTCTTTTTATAACCAAAAATAAAAAATAAACTAAGAGGTTTAAGATTTACAAGCCCGGAACCGGCGGTGAATGCGTTTGATGAAGCTGTTGAAAAGGTCCCTACTGAAGACTGGACCCACTGCTTCATCCAAGGGTTCCAACGGATGAAAAAATGCGTAAATAGTGAGGGCATATACTTCGGAAAACAATAAATTAATCAAAAGTGTAATATCTGTTTTCATTTTTTTTAATCCATAAACTTTCAGTATGGCCTAAGTAATAGACAATGAGGGACCGTCCATGACGAATTGATGACACTATGTCACAGATAAGATTATATTCTACTATGGCGTTGTATTAAATGACGGATTAAAGTCATTAGCATAATATATCGTTAGTTTTTAACCGACATCAAAAAGAGGAGGTTCTCAATTCGACCTAATTTTTTTTTTTTTTTTTGTGTATGTTACTCGATAGCTCGGAGACCCGTGGACCGATTTTCAAAATTTTTTTTTTAATCGATAGGGTATAACTCGAAATTGGTCCCATTGGCACGACACCAGGATCTGATGATGGAATCTTGGAGAAATCGAGGGAACTCTTCAAATTTTATATGGAGATGTACGGCGTTTTCGGTAATTTGTTGATGAAGTCAAGATTTTACATTCAGCAAACAGAATCTTTTCAAAATATTGCTAATTTGAAGTCAGTTTTTTTTGTTTAAAATTATTGCATCAATAACATTATTATAGAAGCATTAATGTTGTTGGAATAGTTGATAAGATAATACTTGCCCTAATGAAGTGCGATGAACCTTTAGCAAGTATAGTCTGAGATCGAATTAGAGATCAAAAATGTCAACAAACAACTGTCAATATCAAAGCCTTTACAATAAAAAACCTTTTTTTTATTACTAATAGATATAATTGATATTTTATTACTAAAATTTATATCTATACTAATATTATAAAGCTGAAGAGTTTGTTTGTTTGTAAGTTTGTTTGTTTGAACGCGCTAATCTCAAGAACTACTGGTTCGATTTGCAAAACTATTTTTGTGTTGGATAGACCATTTACCGAGGAAGGCTTTAGGCTATATAACATCACGCTGCGACTAATAGGAGCGAAGAAATATGGGAAAATGTAGGAAAAACGGGGGAAATTAGTCATTACTCCACGCGGACAGAGTCGCGCGCCCAGCTAGTACAGTCAAGGACTTTAATTCATGAGCCACCATAGAACCTTCAAAAGGAAACTAGAAGATTTTCATCGAAAATTTGTTGATTTTATAATTAAAGAGGATACAGAGAATCAGGAAATGAGAAAAAAAAAAATTTTTTTTAAAGCATTTTTGCAAGTTTTCTCACCTTTTCGGTAGAGTTTGGAGCGACGTTATTGTCGACAAGGTGGAAATGTATTTATTATTATAAAACTGTACCCAATCACATTACATTTATAGGAGCGGCCTACGTCCAGCAGTGGACGAATATAGGCTGATGATGACGATGATGATGATGGAACAATACAATACCAGGGTGGCCGGAAATACATACATACATACATAAAAACACGCCTCTGTTCCCAAATGGGGTAGGCAGAGCACACGAAACGTGAAATAGACATATCCATGATTATGACTATTGCACGCTTCGCAGCCACTTCTAGCATCATTTTGGGTTTTAAAACAGATGTAAGAGGTAGTATAATAGTGACAGGTGGCTACCCTGTCGCCTAAAGAATACCTAAACCCATTTCCTTAGTCGCCTCCTACGACATCCACGGAAGAAATGGAGAGGTGCTATTCTAGACCCGACACCACACGGGCCGGAAATTGGACATAAATGTTTTAACCAGTGGTCGGATAAACGCGTCTGCGCTAGCAACTTTTCACCATTATACTTCTTGGATTTGTTTTTAAATCTAAAATTAGGCTAGAAGTGACTGCGAGCGTGAAATAGTGGTTTTGTCTATGTCACGCTTCTTGTGCTCTGCCTATTCCATTTGGGAAAATAGGCGTGATTGTGTGTCTGTATGTTTTCACATTTTAATCTCGTGTGTTTGAATGCAGCGTCAAGCGATTCTGCTATAGTTGTTTAGGTAGGCGCTTGGATTAAACACAGAAAAAAAAGTATTTTTATAACTTTATCGATAGTAATCTTTATTTCGGCTTTTGAATAAAAGTTATCAATTATTTTAACAAAGATATGGGACAAATTATTTGAAAACTTATTTATTAGAATAGTGGTAGAAACAATTTTTTTCGGCACGCACACGCAACAACAGGTCATTAAGTTGCAACTGGATATAGTTGGTCAGAGTAAGAGGCTAGACTCGTATTTTCACAAAAAAATATCAAAATCGACCGAACGGGTTTTTCCGAAGATTTTGTGCGGGATTTTTTGAAATAATTGTTAACTTCTTTGAATCATAAAGTGCTTTAAATATTCGAAATTTTGACGTGATTTTAGTATCCATGCAAACATTATACCTAACGATCCCATTGTAATGAGAAGAGCGATGTGGGAGCGTATTGAAAGAACAACGGTTGCTTTAAGACTCTTTAATTACACTAACCTAAGCCTTATATAGAGTAACATAGTGGGAGAGTGTGAGTGTGGCGTAGCCCACACTACACCTCCCCCGTTTTTTTGGAAAAAAAAAAGAAAAAAAATGTATGACATTACTTCATACTTCATACTAACTCAAATTTTACAGCAAAAAAATAGACTAAAAACTAAACTAAGCTAAGGTCACTATCAGATGGGCTGCGTGGCCTAGCCCGATGCCTTCCAAGAAGAGTTTGCTCTAGTATTTAAAAAAAAATTAAGAAAAAAAATGGATGACATAATTTTTCTACAATTCTAATTTGACAAATAAAATAAAATCTGAATACTTAACTTAACGCAGTAACGTGTAACCAATTATATAAGCAGTTTCATTAATAGGAATAATTACAGTTATGACAAATAAACTCAGAATACTTAACTAAATATTTAACTTTTTAAACAATATTAGATTCTAAATTTGCACGCTTTGTTGACGAGAGAGATGTATAAAGATGAAAGGAAGTGTTAAATGAAGTACCTAGAAAAGAAAATAAATAATGTATAAATGAATATTATGAATGTGCGCGCACGGAAGTAAATAAATGATCCTTATATCCTGAACTAATAATAAATATATGAAGTAAAAGTCTGGCCAGACATAAAAGGTATAAAAGTGTTGTGGACCTTGGTGACTTTAGAAGCCTTAAAGAAGCTTAAAAGACTGAAAGAAAAGAAGAAAAGAAGACAAAGAAGGAACGATGATGAATAAGTGATGCCCAGGTAGCTCACTAATAAATAATATGAAAAAGTTTATAAGTCTTAATAATGATGATGATGATAATGATAATGAATGATTTGTGATGCCAAAGTAGCTCACAATAAATGGAAAAGGTTTTGAAACGAGTTGTAAGAATAAAGGTTATGATAAGTAGTATAGATTTTATGGAAGAAAGTATACAAAGTAAAGACATTAAAGGATAGAAGTGTGTGAAATGGAAAAAAAAATAGACTTAGGTAATAGAAAAATAATTTTAATAAACAAAGGTTTTTTTATTGTAACATTATGAAGTGAAAATAAACAGAGCACAGTACACATCAGTATGAATTGTTGAAAGTTAACATTTTTAAAGAAAAATAAACTAATGTATCTCTCGTCAACAAAGCGTGCAAATTTAGAAGTTAATATTGTTTAAAATGGGGTATCTTTAGTTATGTATTCTGAATTTTTTTTTTGTCTTAAATTTTTGTCAACTGCATTAAAAAAAAAAAAAGGAAAATTTAGAAGTTAATGTTATCCCTACGTATAAAATTTGGTATGTTCAGTTAAGTATTCCTTTTATCATTATGTAAACTGGATTTATTATTAGCGAAACTGCTTAAAGTAATAATGTCATACATTTTTTTTTCTCTTTTTTTGGAAAAAAAAACGGGGGAGGTGTAGTGTGTGCTGCGCCACACACACATTCTCCCACCATCAAGCTATATATAGGGCCCACATAGTCATAATTAGAGAGTCATAAAGCAACACTTGTTCAATCAATACACCTCTACCTCGCTCCTCATTACACCATAAATCGAGACTGCGTTAGTAAGAACATTACGAATTGGATGTCACTAATATTATAAACGTGAATGTTTGTTACTGTGTTTGACACATCGTCACGCCCAAACGGCTTGACCAACTTTGATGAAATTTGGTAAACAGAAAGCTTACACCCTGGTCTAACACATAGGCTACTTTTTATCCCGAAAAAATGCGCAGTTCCCGTGGGATTGGGATAAAACTACCACGCCGACGGAGTTGCGGCAACAGCTAGTGAGTATTAGGCCCTGCGCAGACGACAGATTATCCGCGACGGACTTTTTTGTCTGTGAAAATAGAACCTATGGAATTATATGCAGTAACGCATACGACGCGCAAAAAACGGCGCACAATGCATACAATCCACGCAGACTTTTTGTGCGCCGCAGACTCGATCACACAAAAAGTATGTCGTCTGCACTGCGTCTTATTGCTACAAACGCTTTGCATGACTACCTTCATTCAGATTTGATTCAGATCATTACGTGATATGATTTGAGATTGAGATTGAGATGAGAGAATCTTTGTTTACATGAAGCTTTCATGTAGGTATCTATGATCCCTAACGTTTATTAACCAATTTTTGCATTCCCTAACGCTTTATGTCATAATGATTATTTTTCCTAGTCCTAAGACTCTTGATAGTTTCCTAAACATTTTATTTCAGGAACGATTGTTTGGACGCTCCGCTATGTACGGTAATAAAACAAACCTAACCAATTGGATTACCAGTACTACTAACTTATTTAATTTCTAACTGTTTTTAAAAATGGAAAATTGTCATTGCCATTGATCGTTAGGCGAACGCTCGACGTTCAATAAATATTGTGATCCTTCAATATGAGAATACTGATGGATCCCCATCTGTTTATGAATTCAGTGTATTTTCCATCAATATAGCAAGACTAGACGATCAATTTATCACAATATGAGATAAATATTGAAGGATGACAATATTTATAGAACGCCTAGCCTTCGCCTTAAGGCCCATGGGGGTATTAATGTCCATGAGGACAAATCTGTTCAAGCAAAGTATTTTAGAACAAAAGAAGTTAAGGATCTCGAGGGAGTCGCGCTTTCATTCGTGTTTAATTTTGAAACCACTTACTTGATATTGTTGATAGCATCTGCACACAAAAAGCCGACGATTTAACTTTGCCTTTCGTATCCATTTTGTTTCAAAGCTTCGATTCCAAATATCCAATTGTTTTTCAAAAACTTAATTGCTTTATTTATCACAACCGAATCTGCGAGCGCGTTACTTTCGACTAAATGGGACAGAGGCATTAACTTAGTTTACCTCACTTCTTAACTAAATAAGGTTTATAATGTGGATTAGGTGTTATTAGGTATTTGGTTGGCGTGATCATTATGGCAAAGCGGAGGGTAAAATGTCCTTTTATTAACCTGTTTTCAAATCTTTAATATTTCTCTATCGAATAAAAAACATTGAAATTTCTCTTGAATCCTTAAATCTCTGTTTGGAAAATGATTAAAATTACAAAAATAATTTAAAAGCAACACTTGTCTCCAGACTTTGTAAAATAATAATATAATGTCGTTGAAATCACTTTCAAAATTCGGTAAGTCACTTCATTCACTTTCAAGCTTATTAATTCCAAAAAAAAAGTTCGTAAAAGTAGGCACAAACGGAGATATATGTTTGCTATAATATTTTTGCCCTCGCACTACATTTTATGACCAAAGTGACCACTTAGCTACGTTAGGCGGAAGAAGGGGCAAGAGAGCATGCCAATACACTGGCAGATGATAATACTGACTCGCTATTTATACTCGAGCTGGTTCCAGAGATATCAATTATATCGATATTTATAATTTCCCGCGTGGTGTCGGACTTAGAACAACACCTCTCCATTTCTTCGGTGAAAGTCGTAAGTGGCGACGAAGGAAATATGTTAAGGTATATTTTAGCCGTGGTAGCAAGCAGAGGGTCGCGGGTTCAAACCCCGGGCTCGCACCTCTGAATTTTTCGGAATTTATGTGCGATATCGAATTTGCTATTTACCACGAGCTATTCGGTGAAGGAAAACATCGTGAGGAAATTAACACACAGCGACGAAGTAATTCAACGTTGTGTGTGAAGTTCCCAATCCGCACTGGGCCCGCGTGGGATCTATAGCCCAAGCCCTCTCATACTGAGAGGAGGCCTGTGCCCTTCAGTGAGTATATAGGCTGATGATGATGATGAATCACTTCTGGCATCATTTTAGGTTCATAAACTGATAGGATTGGTGTAGTAGTGACTAGTGACCCTATTTCCTTAGTTGGGGGGCGTCCATAAATTACGTGAGGTGTTTTAGGGGGGGAGG
>BHDV01020987.1:0-18764 GCA_005406045.1 Adoxophyes honmai
GTAATCAGCGAACACACATAAAAAAAAAATAATGATAAAAAAATAAAAAAATATCCCGACGAACTGAGAACCTCCTCCTTTTTTTGAAGTCGGTTAATAAGTAGGCATAGTTTTGACTATTTAGCAGCGTTTCGTGTTCTCTGCTCTCATTTGGAAAACAGGCGAGATGTATACTTAGATGCTTAATTTCCATAACAATTACTTATAATCTAGGATCAGTTTAGTCATCATTTTAGACAAAAAACGTTCACAAAAATAACGGAAAACTTAAAATTTATAGGTCAGTGAGAAGCTTCCATGTTTTCGCAGCTGCAAAAACCATGCGTAGAGCACCCACAGTCCGTCAACATGACGTGTCTTGGACACGTGAAACGTCAAAAATAGGCACGTCAAACAGGACGCTCGCATACCAAAGAATAGGCCACATATGGCTGTAGAAGTGACTGACTCACGCCTGTAACATTTATGTCGATAATTAATGACTAAATTAAGATAACATTTGCAAAAGCATCTGCTTTGATGACTTAATTTGTCGAAGGGAATAAGGAGCGATACGAACTGCTGTGAAAATGTCGTTGTGTTATTCTATAAAACGCTAGTAGAGTACATGAAGTATCATATTTCATCATTAGTTAAGGCGTCAAACAATGAAAAGGAAGTTAAGTAGATTATTATTTGTAATATTAATTTTATGAACAATGCTCATAAATCTAAACATCACGTCCTAGGTATACCTACACGTATTCAGCTTACCAAGGTCACTAGTTTTTGGTGAAACGAAAAGTAAATTTATCCACAACCAAATCGTACGTGCCTTCTATTATGCTCAGAAATATTAATAAACAAAATAACATTAAATGTTTAAAGTACAAAATCGAAATCGATATCGTAAGTACGAGTACATTCAAATTTGGAAGGTATAAAAATGGATGACGATTCTTAAGAAGAAAAAAAATGTTCCAAATATGAAACAAAATTTGGCTGTGCCAGCCTATAATGCTGATGCGCAATTTTTTGTAAAATTTCATATTTCTGCCATTTTTAGTCGTATTAATTATATCTAAGAATAATTTTCTAAATTTGTTACTATTTAGAATGTAGATAAGGTTTATGCGATTCTACAAAATTAGGCATTAAAAAACTCTTGATTCTTTATGGAATGCCTCCTTTGACCTCATTTTCTAAATTTACTTTACTATTATCTGCTGCAATTTTTCATATCACCATTTAATTGAAACAGAATTCAAAATCAGTGACATATCCCTCCATTTTCTTTACAATGTATAACCACTTCGCCACTCCAGTCATTAGTCGCTGCACAAGTCGCCGTCTGCAACGACAAATTAATCGTCTGCATAATGACAAGTTATTGCTCGATATCTGCAGCTATTACTATGTCTATCTGTGTTACGTGACAGGCAGTTTCAGCACCACTTTATTATATGTTTTGCTACTCTAATGCATAATTATCTTGATGTTTCCTTGAATTTAGTCGCGTAATTTATAGTTCGATATTCAAATGCATTGACATAATATCTTATGCAGATTCGTTAGTAAACATACCAGAAGTAAGATTAGATGAAAAAATAATTGACGATTTGGAATACCCAGTGATGACTTCTTTGTTTAAATTATGGCTTCGATCAATTGAGACGCTAAATTGGTCGACATTAAACTTTGGCAAATTTTAAGTGGTAGGTAGAGGTAAATTTGCGTATCACTTTTTAACCCCCGACACAAAAACGACGGCGGGGTGTTATAAGTTTGACGTGTCTGTGTGTGTGTGTGTGTGTAAGTGTGTGTGTGTGTGTGTGTGTGTGTGTGTGTAAATGTGTATGTGTCTGTCTGTGGCATCGTAGCTCCCAAAAGGATGATCCGATTTTAATGCAGTTTTTTTTGTTCGAAAGCTATATCCGTCGAGAGTGTTCTTAGCTATGTTTGGTCCACATTTCCAAATCGGTTCAGGTCTTCAAGGTCATCAAGTCATTTAGACGTTCAGTAAAGCCATCGAGTTGGGGCTCGTCGGGGGTTTTTTTAATTTTTAATTAATGTTGGTTATTGTTGGTAAACTTACCCTAACCACTTAAAATCTGACCAAGTTTATTGCCGAACAAGACGTTATTTTTACTTCAAATGTTACATGTTTAAATTTACTAGAACTGAAAAAACTAACTCATTAATCTAAGAAGAAGAATCGAAAATATCAGTTGTAATCGTTGATGAAATGAAATGGCTATATGAATTCCACAAAAATGCAGAAGACACACACAAGCCTGTTCGTGTATTTACACATCTATATTTAATAAACGAAGTTGCATTATCAAGCGATTACAGTCTTTATTCCGAGGCAGCAAGATATGATAGACTTGTCATCACCTTCTCAATTTAATTACATATTTTGCTACTGACATAATTTCTTATTTGCAGAGCTGTGGCAATTGCAAAGTAAATATTTGTATTGATATGAATATAGCTTTCTGTTTCGTTGCAGACAACTTGGTATGTTTTAAATGCGATATAGTTGTTTAGGAAAAAGGTCATTTAGGATTTAGGAATTATGAATCACTCCCAAAAATTGTGACGTTAGTTTTTCTATTACAATGCCAAATATTATGTCTCGCCTCTCTGTGAGACACTGGACTTTGGGCCGATGGAATTAAGCGAAATTAAAAATATTTCTATAGCAGCTCTTATGTCATCCATCTTCGGACACAGGCCTTCTCTACATTTTCCACTCCTGGCGATCCATTGCCATCCACATTTAATCTCTGCCAGCCTGTTGGTGAATGTCATCGTTCCATCTCATTGGTGGTCTGCCTCTGCTGCGAGATTTGGCAAGAGATCTCCACTCCAGCGTACGTCTAGCCCACCGGGCGTAGTCTATTTTTTAGACTCGAGTAGTTAATTGTTTTATGAAAAAAGCGGGCAGGAGTGTCACTCATGTCACATAATATAAACAACATGCTTTATTCCCTACGGAGTAGGCAGAGACAACGGAGCGCCATTCGCTTCTATTTTGACATTCTTCTCTCGCATCATTCACATTCTTTATTTTTGGTTACTCTTAATTTATCCTCTTTTCAAAATACCACCGATCTGGTCGATCCACGTTCTTCGAGGAGTGAACGTGACTTATTCCAAAATGAATTACATTCTTGCTTGTTAATTCAGCCCTCAAGCCATAAGAAATTAAAGTGCCGCAGATAAAAATAAATCATTTAAATGCAAAAAACAGACTGTATTTAACTCGCTACTTAGTAACCTCAGGCTAAATAGTAATAGCAGTTTTTCCATAATATTGTAAACAACTTCCCCGTGAAAGTATTCGCTAACTCCTAATTAGTAGCTGGACTTAGAAATCGTGTTGCCAGCTACTACATAATTTTCCAGATTGGCATCCCAGCCGATAAAACTAAGTTTCCGCGGCTCGAGAAAAACGATCGCCCTGTTATAGACTGCGGACTTACAAGGAAAGTGTAATGTAGTGGGTACTTTAAAAACGGTAATGTATTGCTTATTGGTTTGTGGGTCGATGAAAACCTTGTTTTGAAGTGGTTTGCGTCGCTTCGTGCATAATTGAAAGCCACGGCCGGAGACTTAAATTGTATCCGGTATTTTAGAAGCAGTTGAGGTAGGGACGATGCAATCAATCCTCTGCTGACGAGTATTTGTCAAGATTGCTTACTCTGACTTGTTGCGATCCTGTTACTAGGTAGGTACACAGTGTGCGACTTCTAGAAGAGAATCATTCATTGGCCATTCCTTTTTTTTTTAATAAAAAATGGTTTTTCGTACACAGAATCATCGGCGCTTTCGATACGATTGAAATTAAATGTCGCCAATTCTTCACAGAAATTTTAAGATACATTCCGTGACAAAAAAAAGTAATAAAAAATAGATTTCTATCGGACCTAAATTTTAATATCGGTGCCGATATTGCTCTTGATTCTTTGTAGGAAACACCGTCTTTTTTTTCGGAATTAAGAAGAAAAAAGAAATGAAGGCATAACCTGTATTAAAATGGACCGAGAACAACACACATTTTTAAGTTTCCTGTAACTGTAACTGCTGCTGTGAAGTATTTTAGTAAAATAAAAAAACTTTATTAATACACGACATACCTACTGAGAGGAGGCCTGTGCCCTGCGGTGGGACGTATATCATCATGTATAGGCTGGATGATTGATTGATGATTGATTGACATGATATAAACATAACGCCTGTATTTCTAAATGAGGTAGGCAGATCACACAAAATAGTTGTTACATTTTACATCCAAGTTTTAGCAAATTTTAGTACGGTTTCAGGTTTTAAAATTGATGAAATTCAGCCCTTTAAATATAGGTACCAATGTTTTTTGGAAAGTAACACAGTGTTAATTAAGTACTTCGTGTTACGCCTTAAGGATGATTTCCACCAAACGGCCGGAACAGGAACGGAACGGAAAGAATACGAAAGGATTCCGCGACAGCCGTACGTCGCCGTCGGCATGTCGACGCGCACGATCGAGCCGATGCCGCCGTTCGCGGCCGACAGGATGTCGACGCATCCGAACGGCACCGTACGTCACCGTACGTCACCGTGCGGATGCTAGCGAACGTATCGCCAGTCCGCAACCAGTTAAATACTTTCGTTCGTTCGTACCACATTGACGTGTCGTGTTTGGAAAATGGTTGAAGTCGACGTTATATTATTAGCCCTTGCTTTAGAAGAAGAAGAAGAAGAAGATAATAATAATTATTAACAAAACACAAAAGAGAAATATAAAAGTTTGGGTCGATAATTTTTGGCAAAAACGGTGTACTATCGAACCAACTGATTCGTGACCCACCGCAGAACGTTGTCACAATAAACGTCATAAACATTTCCTTTGTCAATCAATGCAATGTCACTATGACGTTCACTGTGAATAGGTTCTATGGTGGGTCAGTAATCAATTGGTTCGATGGTACCTAAGGTTGGCGAATTCCACATACTTCATAATGATTTGGAGTTGGATGTGAAAAAATTCAAAGATTATTACAGAATGGATAATGAAAAGTTTCAAAATTTAGTAAACCTTCTCCGTCCTCATAATTATCAGTAAACGAAATACAAATTTCAGGTGTGCTATTTCTGTTGAAAAACGGTTATCTATATGTTTGAGGTAAGTAAGTTTAATGAAATGAAAAACACAAACTATCATGCAGTAATAGGAGATAACTGATATCGCGCTCGCCCGGTCGGTCACGGCGGCATCGACAGCTGAAAGATTCCGATCGGACACGACGACATGCGCACGGCACCGTACGCGCACGACGACATCCGAAAGGAGACGATCGGCGCCGATCGCGCGTTGCGATATACCTACGGACGCGATCACGTGTCGCGGGCGACGTACGTCACCTAGCTTTTGTTCGCAGCTTGGTAATGTAGCCTTAAAAACAGTGACCGTAAGGTTCAGTATCGTTTAAAGACCAAAAAATTCTTTCCGATTCCAGCCGTTTGGTGGAAATCATGCATTACCAGGAAGTTATTAGTTATAATCACGTCATTAAAAGAACAAAAATGTGAGTTATGATGAGAACTAGTAATATACGAAGTATTTTCAGAAAAAATGCGTTTATTACCTTGACAGGAAAACGACCGCATATTCTGAGCCGCATTACTTGAATACCGATCGACAAATATTAAAGAAAGCATCCGTGAAAGTAGAAAATAACAGTATTTATAGTATGAAAGTTAGTTTAGCATCTAATCCTCTAGCCATAAAACAAATGCAAAATGACCAGGTGACCGAACATAATGCTACCCTGACGTGTACGACAGATCGTGGAGTGATTAAGTTATTAAAGCTCAGATTTATATCTAAGTTATTCCTCTACGGACTAGATTATGCTAGGTATTTGTAGAATACATCACTTTCTTACTAAGCAGTATCAAAATACGGGACTATTTGACAGATCGAATAAAATGGCGTAACTGCCTATTATGATATAACCCAAATTGGTGTCTTTGTGCAATTAACTTTGAAAAATACATAAGCATTTTACTTTTGTTCTCATCTTCTCAACTTTTTTCTATACACCACGCCTGTATTCCCAAATGGGATAGGTAGAACATATAAAAGGCAACGTAGACAAAACCATGACAGTTTCACGTTTCACAGCCACCTCCAGCATACTTTTTAGGCTTTAAGTTGGCAGGTATAATAGTGGCAGGTTGCTAGCCTGTCGCCTAAAATATACCGTAACCTACTTCCTAAATAGCCTCTTACGACAACAAACGGAAAGTCCTTTTAGACGTCGTTTAGCAGAAAGTATCTAACTCGCATATAAATCTTCGAAATAAAATGAGCTATTGTTGTCGAAAATGTATGCGACTCACTTCAATCACGCTTCCCTTTGAACCCGGTTAAAAGTAAAGCGAAACCAAGTAAAATGCGGCTTGAAAGTTGAAGAACACGAAGTGATTTTACAAGAAAAGAACGTGTTTCACCCAGTGCTAAACAGAATAATGGCTTCGAAAGGGCATGAGCGTGAAGCGTGATTGTCCGATCAGAGTGACTAATTGGTAAATTGCAAGGACTCCAATTTTACGCCATTCCGAGCCCTAACGCAGTGTTTATTATAACAGAAGGTTTAAATCGAATAGTTTTAACAATAAAGCAGGTAAGTTCGTGTAGTTTACCATAACACATCTTCATTTCGTCTGTGGATGCCGTATAAGGCGACTAAATATTAGGTTAAGGTATATTTTAGGCGACAGGCTAGCAACCTGTCACTATTATTACTGCCAACTCGAAACTTAAAAAAATATGTTAGAAGAGGCCACGAAACGTGAGGCGGTCCAGGTATATTTTTGGAGACATTAAGACGTTCATTGACCAAGTCGCGGATGTTTTACAAACAGGTCAGGTCAAGAGTACCCGGAACCGACGAGCATGTATGTATGAAGAGATTAGTGAATGTGGATGTAGAAAGAGGTACGAGTATGTCAGGATCGTAGCAAGCGGAGCAAAGTGGTCTCTGCCTACCCCTGTGGGAAAGAGGCGTGAATATATGGACCTAGTATGTATGCATGTAAATTGTAGGCGAAAGGGTTGCAACCTGTCAGTATAATACAAGTTATATAATATAAGTTGGTAGTTAACTTAAAAGCTAAAAAAACAGGAAGTGGCCACTGGCCACGCAACGTGATTGTTAGTGATTGTTTTGTTTATGTAACGGTGTGCTCTGCCTATCCCGTTTGGGAACACAGTCGTGTTGTCTGTGTTTAGTTACTATTTAGCTTTACTGGCGTACTGTAGCCCTGTAGCTTTTATACTACCGCCATCTAGTAACTGGCAAACAAATGCTATAAACGCTTTGTGTGCTGCTTTGCGTCTATTGTTTTATAAGGCACATTAGCAATTACATGACCGTACTTATGTGTGTTGGGATAATTTCCATCATCCTACCTATCCTATCTAATTTTCGTTCTAAATTGCCGGTGTGGTGTCGGGTTGGAATAACACCTCTCCATTTCTTCCGTGGATGTCATAAAAGGTGACTAAGGAAATAGGTTAAGGTATATGTATTTTAGGTGACAGGCTTACGATACGTCCGCCATTTTGATTTTAAACTTAAAATTATGCTAGAAATAACAGCGAAGCGTGAAATGGTCGTGTTTTGTCTATGTCGCGTTTTGTGTTGCCTACCCCATTAGAGAAAGCAGTAAGTGATTGTAAGGATTATTTCTGTCCCTTAGAAATTTTCCAGGAAATTGATATTTTAAACCCCATTTCAAACGCAACTCACGAAGAAAGTTGACAAAAAGTTTGTCTTTGGTAAAGTTACAAATTTCCTCTATTTTACTTTTAGTAGTTAATTTTAAGAAGGAATGTATTCTCACGTTGCTACCAAGGCTGCATAATCACATAGGTAGTATTTGTACCCTGCAAATGATGCCATAAACGTCTACCTTCTTTGAGCAACCAAAGGTGATGACGGACAGTTACGAGCCGACAGCAACATTACACTGACTATTTATCATTGTTTATGGATTTTAACTTAGCAATAATGTGTTTAAGGAGCTAATACCTGTTTAAAAAAATCTATACAATGAAATGAATGAATATAAACAAAACTACCGTGAGACTTATTCATAGTGAAATAAATTCAAATTTATTCACAAATACACACAAAAAAGAGAATAGTAAACAAAGTAATCTTAGGTCTAAAAAGGTTACAAGTGTAACCTGTGTTATAGGTTCTAAAGAATTATAAAATGTGTTTGTACTTCGCAATACATTATCTTAAAACATAATACTTAGTCGGTAATTAAACTATATTGGATTTGGTATAAAGGATAGGTACTCACGATTTAATATCACGCTGAGTGCGTCCCTTTGGCGCTATTTGGCACGGAAATATTGTATTTCCATTGCATGTCACTATATTGTTAAGACAGTAATTTAAGGCTTAAGTATATAAGTAAAAAAATGTTTCTTTCCGTGACAAATTTTCGTCAGTAAATGTCTTTCTTTTTTTCTTTCTTTCATTTTGTATAGAGATTAGAGAACATGTTTCAGGACATCGGGAGGCAAATGAATGCGATTGTACATTATTAGGTGCAAAAACACTCACAATTATTAATGAAATGAGCCTCAAAAAGCGAATTTCATGACTATATCTACAACGTGACATCGACCTTTATACCTTGTTTCGTAGCCATATCCAGGATAGTATTAGGTTTTAAGTTCAATGAATAAGTCTATAATATAGACTCTATATGATTTGCTTGAACAATAATTCTATCAGAAATATCGCAACAACATCGATAAATTTGAACTATATTAAATCCCATAGAGCAAGCTCTAAACGATCCACAAGCCTGTTATTAAGGTGTGAATAGCGACATTATAGCCCGCAAATGTCGATAAAATTGTAGTAAAAACCATGAAATTGTATTAAGACCTGATTTTGTATAATCTACTTAACAACTGTTATTACAGATTATGAACTTATTAGAACAAGAACAAAAAGTTGAGAAATTATGCATACATTATACATACATATTCTCACGCCTGTATTCCCAAGAGGGGTAGGCAGAGCACATGAATTCAAAAATCCAGTGTCACATTTAGCAATTTCAGGGTAACCAGATGGTGAAACGTGATAAATACGGATGGAAAATATACAATAACACTGAATTTGAGATACAGAATTACAGTTTTGCCTCCAAATAATTATTGTCTGATTTATTTAAAGAAAATATATGTCAAATACAAAATAAAATTAAAATAAAAATAAACTTAAGCCTAAACAAAGCCTAAGTCAGATTGCATTTAATTTTTTTCCGAATTTATTTTATCCAAACATAACGCGTTTTCCAGTAAGTGATGAAGATTCTACTTAATCAAAAACTATTGGACTATTCGCACCCAAATTCTTAAACGTAAAGCGTCTGGTCAAGGCGCTATAATTATATTTGCCAATAGATCTTTATAATTTACACTTACACATACAATCATACAATCACGCCTATGTTCCCAAACGTGGTAAGCAGAGCACACGAAACATGACATCGACAAAACCATGCCATTTCACGCTTCGCAGCCACTTCTAGTATGATTTTAGGTTTGAAAACAGATGGAAGAGGTAGTATATACTACTAGTATTATATAATACTGACAGTTTGCTAGCTTGTCGCCTAGAGCATACCTAAACCTTTTAACTTAGTCGCCTCTTCCGATATCCACGGAAGAAATAAAAAAAAAAAATCTATCCCGACACCACACAAATATTTGCTTACTGGAATTAAACCCACAATAGGATTTCAAATCACAGCTCTTACTTCCTCCATTACAAAGTTAGGTATTCAAAGAAGTTTACTGCAAAAACTGTTGACAGCCGTTTAGCCGTTTACGCAGTGCAATCAATCATTCTCACGCGCCGTCAAACTTCGACATTACCGCCTCGGACATGTAATATCGTTTCTTATAATAGCCGTAATGGTGTCTTTTGTGTGCCATTAATTTAACATTGCTAAATCGGACGTTTACGATTGGCTATTTATAAAACCTAATTTTAATAACTTGTATGAAATTAATTTTGTTGTTGGTCTAAAATGTTATGCTATATCCTAGGTACATTTAGATATGACGCATCTATTAGGTAGGTATATTAGGTTACGTATTCCTTTACGCAGTCAGATTAAAATTCGCCTTTTAGTTTAAATCTAACTAAATTAAACATGTTGTGGTTGCCAATGAGCTTTAATTATCTAGTTCACCAAAAAAAAACTACCTTCCGACATCTTTATTGGAGCTTTACCATTTTTTTTCTATCCGTGTTTTGCTGATTAACTCAATTTTATTATTAATACAGCAATTCTTCTGTCATCTTCGTCAGATGAAGGGTTACGGATTAGTTTCTAAACATGTAGAGCTAAACTCAACTTATGGCGTGAGTTATCTGTATATTCGACTATGACATAAAGCTATACTAATCCTAATTAAGTTTAGTCCCAACCATAGAAGACAAATCGCCAAATAATGTTATTTAGATTGGAAGCTCACGAAAGTAACTGAAAACAATATTGTCGTTCAAGCTTACCATGGATACGTTAGTTCCCTTCTGCGATATGGTATCATTCTTTGGGGTAATTCCAGTTACGTGCATAAAGCACTTGTAGCTCAGAAGCAATGTATACGAGCAATGTGTAACATAGACTCAATGACTTCTTGCAGGCCATGGTTTAAGAAAATGGGATTACTCACTGTGCCCTGTATGTACATTTTAGAAATCTGTCTGTTTGTCAGGTCCCAGCCAGGTTTATTTAAAACATGTAAAGACACTTGTAATTTTAATACTAGACATCCTGAAAAATTGACTATCCCAGTACATAAGACAAAATTGTTCGCTAAAGGCACTTATTGTATGGCCATTAATATCTATAATAGAATACCTGGAGATATTAAGAAACTACAAAACAATATGTTTAAAAGAGCTCTCAAAAAATGGTTGGTAGAAAGGTGCTTCTATTGTATAAATGAATTTTTTGACTATTTTAAGCGTGAATGACAAATGTAGTTAATGTTTTTTTGATGTAAACCAATTGTTTGCATGCCAGATACTGGTCAAAAGATGTGAAACCTTGTTTTTTTGTGATTTAAACCATCTTATGTAACTACCACTTTTGAAGCAAATTAAGACATTATTATTATTATTCCAGTATATATTTATTTTCTTAAATTAGGTTTTTTACAATATGAATATAAAAAATAAAATACAAAATGCACTTACAAAAAATAAACACAGTATAAAAAACCTAATCTAGGGTGCCGTCGGCAGCGGAGCAAGGCCCAAGCTACCGGCGTTTAGGGTTGCAGAGTGAGGAACCTCCTGACGATACGTGCCGTGTCAAGGAGTACTGCCTTCTGTATCAAACCCTTGAGCCAACCGTCTAGCGAGAGTCTCCTAAGATGGTGGTCGAGACTCTTCGCTATGAGACCGTTTGCTGTGACGACTATCGGTACAATGATCGTCGAATCCACATCCCACATGTCGGTCACCTCGTGAGCCAAGTCAAGGTACTTGCTGAGTTTGTCCTTCTCGGCCTTCACGAGGTTCTCGTCATGGGGGATGGTGATGTCGACGAGTACTGCACGGCGCTGTGATCGGTCTATTATCACGATATCAGGCTTATTGGCAACAATAGTCCTGTCCGTGATAACAGATCGATCCCAGTAGAGCGTGGCACGACCATTCTTATTATTATTATTATTAGTGTCAGCCTAGAGACGAACATTCGATGCGAGCGTCTGACATTGTTAGTGTTAGTGGAACGGTGGACAATATTGATGAAACGCGGGTTGTTCGAGGAGCCGTTACTGATGAAAATCAAGTGCGGGTAGTTCGAAGAACCCGGGCTGCGAAACAAACGTCGCGCTCTGCTTCAGTCAACTCGGGACCACGGTCGCTGTAACGCGGCCGAAACGTCGAGAAGGTAAATAAAATCGTGATTAAGTCCTGCGTACATATAAATATGAGTGAGAATCGCGAAAGTTTAAAACATTACAATGTTATTTAGAAGCTTACAAGACACAGTTTGCCTAGACCTCACACACATTTTTTTGTTAATACAAATAAGTGACAGGTGACAGGCGCAGCACGTTCACACCTACAATCCTCCATAATTTCATATAATTAAGGAATATTTGCCAGAAGCTGGCAGGTCCACCGGCGATGCAAATGATGTTATCACGGCCTCACCCGCTAAGCCCCGGGGATCTAAGTTAGGCAATAATTAAAGTGCACTGCGCTAGCGAATATTAATGTTTGAGGTGGGAAATTGTTGCTTGTTTGAATAAGCTCTAACTTCCGACCAAACACAGTCTCCGGATTCTAATTTGGCAAGATTTTAAGTAGTGATAGTTAGTTATAATCGCATTTATTTATGGCACAATGGCCACAAAACTTGATTATATACCTTTCTACTGTTATACATAATATATTCAGACCGAAATACAATATCAACACAAAAAGTGCATACACACATCACGGCTGTTTTTCCCAAATAGGATAGCCAGAGCACACGAAACACTGCGTAACATTGTCTCATCATCGGTTATGTTGCTACTTCAACGTATTTTTTAGGTTATAAGTAAGAGGTACAATAGTGGCAGGTTGCCTGTCGCCTATGCATACTTAAACCTATATCTTTTTTTGCCTCTTACGACATCCGCATCCTTGGAAGAAATGTAGATGTATTACTCTAATCCCGACATCACAAGATAGTATTATTCATCACTCAAGCCATTATTGTTTCATTAAAGACAGCTGCGGAAAATATTATGCAGTTTCGCGAATTGGAAGAATCAATGGCATTAGTGTCGAAAAAGCCACCACAAGGCAGACAATAGTATATAGGCTTGGCAAAATATTCGGCCAGGTTATAATTGTAAGTAATAACTAAGAGGTGCCTATTACTCAAGGCTGCATAAGAAAACAAACATTCGGGCCACTGGCTTTGTTGTTTTGGCGACAGAGCTCATATTTGCCCAAGGGAGACGTGCACCGATTAGATAAGACTCATCAGAATCAACGAACGCATTTCAGCATGCATTCTTTGCATACATTTGTGTCTTAAATTTGAAGATTTACTGCAATAACATAACATAGGAATAAGTGACATTTTGTAAATAACCATTATATAGATTTGGTTTATGTTATGCAAATAAATGAATTAAATAACATAAAATAATATAAAATACAAGGAAAACAGGGTTTTTCGCAATATGAATGAATCACCATAAAATAGAGTGAGTGATGTAAAAGAGCGAGGTTTTTCTAGATTAACTGCATACATACAATCACGCCTGTATTCCCCAATTAGTAAGGTAGAGAATACAAATCGTTATAAAGTCCAAACCTAGACAATTCCACGTTTCACAGACATTTTTAGGTTTTAAGTTACATACATACATACATACATATATTCACGCCTGTATTCCCAAGAGGGGTAGACAGAGCACATGAATTCAAACATCCAGTGCCACGTTTAGCAATTACAGGGTAACCAGATGGTCAAACGTGATATTGCAGTATTTGCAGTGACAGGTCGCTAGCCCATCGCCCACAATACACTAACCCTTTCCCAGAGTCGACTCTTACGAGACCCACGGGAAGAAAAGGGGGAGGTGCTGTTCTAACCCGGCACCACACGGGAGGTTTTGAGTTAATAGGTATGGTATAATAGTAGCAAGATGCTAGTCTGTCGCCTAAAGTATACCTAAACCTGTTTATCCTGAGTTATGTCTTACGAAGAAATGACGAGGTGTTATTCTAAACCCGACATTACACGGTTTTGGGTAAAGAAAAGTTGCATAACAATTACGTGGTTTAACCGTGGTAGCCCAGCGGTTCGACCTGTGGCCTCTCATGAAGAGGGTCGTAAATTCGAATCCCAGGCTCGCATCTCTGAATTTTTCGGAATTTATGTGCGAATTTAATATTCACTACGAGATATTCGGTGAAGAAAATCATCGTGAGGAAACCTGTGTACAGAGACGAAGTAATTCAGTGCTGTGCGTGAAGTTCCCAATCAGCATCGGGCCATCGTCGTAGGAACAGCCCAAGCCCTCTCATGTTGAGAAGTGGCTAGTGCCCAACAAAGGGATGTATTTAGGCTTGATTATCATATTATTTCGTGGTTTAAGGCCTCATTCACAAAGACCATGATGCTGTGTCTGTACTCCGATATAAAACTTATAGATTTACAACGCGCCAAGTATTAGCGCACTGACCGTATAAAATCTGTACGAGATGATCGGTTGAATCACTGTGCGTGCGAGTGAAGGGAACACGTTGTACCTACGAGTATTTACCATCGATATGTAACAAGTAGGTACTCGAGTGATTAAACTTTTGAAAGTTAATTGTGCAGTCAACTCAAAAACAAACTTAAAGCTTATGTAACGGTTTAGCCGGTACAAGATATATTTACAATTAAATACAAATAAAACAAAACTTAGACTGTACAATGTATATTAAAAATATAAAAACCTAACACTAACAATAAAAAGTAGAATAAAGTATTATGTACAGTAGAAATATAGATTAGGAAAGAGGTCGTAGGTTCTTGTTTTGGGCTATGAAGAATAACTAGTAGATATGTAAATATATGCCACTCCCCTTGCACGCCGCAGACCGCCGGTAGAGCCGTCAGTCGGGTCCGCAGGCAACAGGGTTCAGGCAGGGCAGTAGGAAGGTAGAAGAAGGATAGGTAGCAGGAACAGGATGGAGGCAGTGGAGCAGCTATAGTACTAGATAGGCTCCAGAACCCTGCAGAATATTGGCTGCATGAGTGGACAGTGGACGGCTTAGACCGGCCATGCAGCGCTGGTCATGCGTAGGCGGAGCGGCTTAGCATTAATTAATTATAAATGCCGTTACACTCTAGCATGACCAGGCTGTACATATTTACATTACATACATATTTACACAGGATTAGGTAAAGAAATTGGAAAACAGTAGAGCTAGAAATAGTAGAGAAATCAGGAAGACTATGTACAACTTAAGATTATATTTACAGTTATTACTTACAGCTATCTACAATATATACAACACTCACCCTAGTCGGGGTCCTGTATACACACTTTAATAGTAGCGGTGGTTACTAATTACATAAAAGTTATCAATTCATTTAAATTCAATTATAGGCGCTCGTTTGACAGCACACAGCGCGCGCAGCGAAAAGAAACAAAAGACGGCCGCAGCGCGGCTGCAAAGTAAAGCGCCAGTCTAGGTGGCCAGTAATAATTATTACCAACAAGGTTGCTACACTTAAGAGTGGCTACGAAACCTGAGAATAGCCATACCTAGTTTTGTTGTAACGTTTGTGACTTTGCGATCCCCATAATTTGCTTTGCTCCCATTGTAAGAACCTAAATTTAAAATATTAAATTTAAAAAAATTGTGAAATCGGCCCAGCCGTTTACATGGAATGTCCTAACAATAAATGGGGTTTAATTTTTAACAATCATTAATAGGATAGCGACCGGTGTGAAGTTAATAACCATGTTTAGCAATGTAACCTAACCGATCTAAGAAGTCCAAAAATTTTCCAAAATTAATTTCTAGGTTTATATTTCAACTAAAAACTAAGGAAAACCAACGGAATACCGTGAAATTCAACCAAATATTTTACTTGGCCGTAAACAAACATTACATTATTAAAAAATACTTGACCAATACTAAGTATTTAATACTAGCCCCTGCTCCCCGCCCTTATCCCACGCGCATGCGGTGTTACTTAACATTCCTTGCGGATGCTAATCACATAATTACTTCAATAAATTATTTGAAGCTAGGATAAATGGCCTCTATTATTATTTTTGACGTAACCAGAGTTAGCGTTAGTCATGTGTTAATCTCGGCTGCGGTTTCGCGAGTAAACTGAAAATAATTGGCTATTTAGTTACTATTAATTGTAGTTTTTCTATTATTATTATGACTGTTTTGTTGAGTATGCGATGGTAAAAAAGGTCGGCTTATAGTTTGTCCGCTGCTAATTTACGTGATAGTTAAATTAATGGATGGATATTGCTTACAATTCCATTGTAGGTGTTTCTAAATGTTTGTTAATCAACTTAAAAAAGGAAGTTCTCAATAAAATAAATTACGTATCTCAACAGAGCAGGATCAAGATCTGGCCATTAATTTTAGATTTGTTATTAGAAATGTTTGTATGAAATATTAATGTACTTACCTAAAGGGCGTGCAGCATTTTGTGCACGTCTCAGATAAATATTAAAGTGACCACCTAATAAACTCTTTTTTTTACGATGTTGACTGTGTATACTAGGATCCCATGAAATACAAGTACAATTCTATTCATCGCTAGAATTTTCTCCAAGCCTGTTCTGACTCATCAACAGCAAAAACATTCATAAACGTGCTCACATTACTCACTATTCAAACTGTACAAGTGTACAATGAATCGACATCGGTGTTTATTTTTAATCATACTGTAGCTAAAGACCGTTAAATTATGCGTTTTCTCATTTTTATTGCAATGTCATTAATTTTATACGAAATATTGGCATAATGCATAACTTGGACTATTATTTGCGCTTAAAAATTTATAAGTGTTTTATTTTGTCAGTAGGTACAGGAAAGTTTTTTCTTATTCGATTTTTTGGGAGTTATTTTTCCAGTTCGTGCAATAATCGGTGTATGGGGGCTTGTATCATCACGCTTTAATAAAATCGTACTATAACACGTCACGTCATTGTTTCTCAAATAAAAGGAAGAATATGCGTGTCCAATATTTTTTAATAATCTAACAGGCGGACATTTATTTTTGTAGTCTTGCCAAACACAATGGATTTTTTTATAGAAAAATATTGATGATCAACATTATTATTCAAATGACATGCGGAGACATCACTTTACGCGATTACCAACTTGATAGACTTAAATTTCAACTCCACATTCGCATTCTCATTTACCGCGCGCACAGCTGATTTCTGTTGACGCAGTGCTCTAAAGTTTGCTCTCCACATTCCCAACCGAAAGGTATGTGCAAAGATAATTTTCCTATCTTCTGTCCGAAGAAAAATGAAGCATTGTGCAGGAAGTCGGAGTGAGATAAACTCTGAACAAACTTGCTCGCGTCACGTGTAAATTTGGTTATTCGTTAGGCTATTTTGGACCAAGGTTGGGTTCATTGAGCTGCCGAATAGGGCCGATACCGATATGGTTAGCTTGCTGGATGTGGTTGGTATTTTCCATTGTCTTTGTTTTGGTAGATATTCTGGCATTTTTTTTAGGATACAATTTTTTTTTCATTATGTCGTTGCGCTAGTTTGATGAAAACACGCTGAATAGCAGCAAAATAAATGTTATAAATCCACTTTTTCTAATCTTTGTTTATTTCAGGGCTTGTTCAAAAACTTCAAAATAATTATGTCAAACAACATAAATTAATTTTTAAAATAATGATAAATACTAAATACGTATATATAAAATTACCTGAGGTTTGGGTTTGGGATACTTTGACGCAAAAATTACTTTGCCGACCAATGAAAACATTTTTATTCAATTAATGAACTTATTGTTCGTCATCACGCGATTAATTAGCTTCTGTTTAGTGTTTGCAGTAATTTTGTGGAATTTATAAACTTTGTAAAATTCTTTTATTTCTAAATTCTTTCTATAATTATTGTTTTAGCTTCTTACTGGCTTATTACTGTAGAAATAATTATCATTTTCGAAAGTTACTAATCTAAAGAGGAATAAATAAGCATCACGTTAGAAAAGTAACAGAGCAACACACCCGTGTATGACTTTAATTCAGTTATTTTTGCGAGTTTAAAATAATATAAAATAAGTTTATACTTGACCAGAAGTTGGAAGCCACTTCCAGCGTCACCCTGCCTCGTGTTCACTGAGAAAATGTTTGAATTACGTTGACAGCGGATGATTTATGAGAAGAAATGACACTGCGCAGCCAATTACGTGAAATCTTCGCTCACGTTTAAGGCTTCAATAAGCCGGCATTGTGAGGTGTTAAGACATCACACCTCGGTTTGGGTGACGACGTGTGTAGTGAGATTTGTAAGATGCAAATGACTTTTTGCTTATAGTTATAGGTGTATGTGTATTATTAAGATCGCAATTGTATTTCCAAATGGGGCAGGCAGAGGTTAAGTTACTTACATAAAAGCGGCACTATTCTAGGTTTCATACCCAACTTTCGCATATTTTTAAGTTTTAAGTTAGATACGAAAGGTTTGTTAGTGACAGGGTGCTAGCTTGTCGCCTAAATCAGACCTTAACCTATTTTTATCGCTTCTTACAAACTATACGGATAAAATGGATAAGATTGAACCAACAACAACCAATTAGATTTGACATTGTTACCTTAACTGTACCTAATAGAAATAAAATTGACAAATTCTATGTAGAGGTTGTCAAATCAGACCTTATGCATTTAAATATTCCTGGATTGAAAAATAACATAAATATAAGAGTTAGTGTGGTAGATAGAAATACGATTTAATGTAACCGTAATGCATGTAAATAAATTTAGTTACTTCTTCACAAACTCATGCAATTGGAATCAAAAATTTAACGAAATTGGTGGAAAAATCGTTGTCGTTCCTTTATTTAGACCACTTTCTCTTTGTCGGCATTCAGCAATTGGATTGGTTTGACACTGACAGTAGTAACAGTTGTCGGGTGCGTTCTGTTATTGCATCCGGCGACGACATTTAAGTTTGTTTTTTTTTTTTTTTT
>BHDV01020987.1:32597-82224 GCA_005406045.1 Adoxophyes honmai
GGCACAATGTCGGTAATGGCTTACTTACACTGATTTACTCCGGCGAAAAAGGATTTAAGGGACAAAATTTTATTACAAAATATACTTACGAGCATAAATCAAAATTTAATAGGACCCTAGAACACAATTCTACATAACCTAATTGCCAAAACATTTTATTTTTAATTATCTTTTTTAGGAAACACAAAAATGCTTCTCCTGAAAAGTTGGCATTTTGCAATTGTGGCTCTTTTCGTAGGATAGGACGAAATGTGTTCTTTGGTTTATGAAACAATTAAACATCAACAAAGGTGGGGGGCTTGTGACGACGTTGTACCACGTAGCGACGTCACTCGAAACTTCTAAAGGCTGTATTCTTATCATTTTTGTTTTTTAAATAAAACAAAAAATACGGGTTAAATGTTTTTTGGTAATCTATCTGACGTACTAAATTGTACTAAATATTACTCAATTCCTATCAAAAGCGACGCTGTCCGGGTCAAAATAAAACTTCTCCATTGCTTCCGTAAATATCGTAGGAAGCAACTGTCACTATTAGACTTCTTTCAACAATATTTGACCCTAAAATCATACTAAATTGTACTCTACCTTCCCCATTTTTGTATACAAGCCTGATGTTTATGTAAAAGCTCGACTTTTCACCGTGCCCACTTTATTTATATTCATCATAATCCACGCAAACACTATAATCTATTGGCCTGGCATAAACAAAAGCGTAATCGTCTAATCGTCATAAATTATAAACGTAGTAAGATTTAGAAAAAATGTCGCTCAAGGTCGGGACCCAATGTCATCGTAGGTAAGGTTGTTATCATATCTGTTATCAGCTTGTATGTAGGCCACGTGAGCTAGAACGCTAAAGGGCTATTAAGAGGCGTTGTGAAACTTAAAGCAAAGAGATTTTTCCGAGATAATTACTGGTGTACTTTGATTTAGTTTGCCCGGGCTTCGGGAACCGTGGGGTAATTTTTTGACAGGTAGGGAGTTCTTATATCGATAAATGCAATTATCAATGCTAGTTCTAGACTAAGCGTAAGTAATAACTGTTCGTTGTTTATTTTAACTGTTGTAGATGGGAAAATTAGAATTTGCACCTTTTACTGAAAAAATGATACATGCAACCTATGAGTGATCACTAGTATACAAAACTAGCATGGATAATTGAGTTTATCGATTTAGAAATCCCTACTTGTCAAGAAAAAATGTAATTTGGCAAAATGGTCACGGATCCGATATCTTTTAATATTTTTTATCGCCATGATCGCAAAATCTTTCCTAGGCCGTGGTGGTTTTGGGTCTGTTGTCCATCAAATCCTGTCAGTCCATTACCGTCCGTTGCTCTTCCTACTAGCAGCCCTTTGACGTAAGTCGACGCAAAACTATATTAGGAACCCATTCATAGAAAGCCGTTGGCAAGTGCCTGACACCGTGATGGCAATAGGATTCTATCGAGAATCACCGACCAACTTGCCAAGCTTTAGTTATAGAACATCATCTGATATACAACTTTTCAATGGTAATTCCTTTTTTTGTATCCGTCCAATAAAATTGTAATTAAACAATCTCAAAGAACCACATTTTTTATTTTTAACAAAGCAATAAAGTAATTTCAAAATCTTTGCATGTGTATACATTCTAACACAGTACGCATGAGAATCTAAGTTCCGAAAAGAAAGATTATTATACATGACATGTATCAATGTCTGAACGTAGAACAAAAGCTGTTGATTTTCTCTACAAAAATCCACTTCACGTTAATTTGAATAAGCGACGAGGTGTAACAGCACAGAGATACGGTGTGGCGCAATCTGCAGATACGCCTAACGGGGGCACTTACAAAATATAATAAATATTGCAAAAGTTAACTATACGCCTCCTAGCATAACAGTTTGCTCGCCCTAAATGGATGAAAGGGACCGGATTTTATCTTATGTCAATCCTGAAGCTTCTATACAACTTCTAGATAAGAAGCAGCTACGTTACATACATAAATATCAATCTACTGTCACTACAGGTAAGAAATTTGCTTTGGATAGGAAAAAACTGCATCCAAAATTTAATGTTACTACTTAATCCAATTATAAACGGAACGGTAGAGCCCATCAATATATCTTTTAGGAGTTATCATCATCGTCATCTTATCATTATTTCTAGCATCTTTGCGTCTCAAGATTGCTATTGAAATTAAATGATTTGAGCTTTGTTGTTTTTTTTAATATACTTGTAAATAGGAAGTACGTGTCCCGTATTTCTCCAACATTTATTTTATTTACAGAATAAAAATAGAATGATTTATTTTGTATTGTTTGGCCATAGTTTTTATTTAATAGTAATTTTAAATTTTACGAAAAATATTGAAGCGTAGTAGTTTCCTTCCTTTAAAAATGTAATTGGCACGGAGACAAATTTTCCCCGAAGCTATATTAGTATAAGTTGCTGAATCTCGTTATTTTACAGCTAAATGATAACGCCTCTTTTATTACTCATAATTAAAACTTTATTAAGTGTTTGAATTGCGCTACTGGTGCGTTTAATATGCACACTTAAAGTACGTTTAGCTCACACGTAATACTTAATAATAATCTTATGTTTTATAGGTCCTTTTCTAATGAGTAATTAAGAGGCATTTTCACAAAAATGTGTTATTTTTCACGTTTTTTTTATTACCAATAATTTAAAATATTTCACTAAAAATATCAGTATTGTAACAAGCATTTACGTACATTTGGTACCTACGAAGCTTCACAAAAGTAAGAAAATAAAGCATGGAAAAATCGCTTCGAACACTCAAATATGATACGACAATCTCGTGTGTCTTTTTAATAACATGAAAAACAGCTCATAACTTTTTCAAATCGAGCTCGCCAATCCGTCTCACGCCGATTCAAACATTAGTATCGAACTGATTTCTTAAACATTATTTTAATTTATTCTCGTCGCATATTCAAGATTTACGCCTACCATTCAGAAATCGTTTAAACTGTCATTATGACGCTGGCACAATATATCGTGCGTCTATTTATCCGGTTCGAAGCTCGATCTCGTTCATAAATTTTATTGGGGATAAATCTGAGCTTTTATTACCAGACCACACCTATCAGTGGTACGGTAATTAAGATGCCACTAATGTGAGGCTGATTGAAAACTTGAAGTGAATCGTCACACGTGTCGAAAGGGTTCCATTTAATTATGTTGGATTTTTACATACCTACATACATACATCATGCCTGCTTGGTTCTAAAATGGGATGTGCCGAGCACACGAAGCGCCGAAGAGCCGTTGTAGCGTAATTTTTAGGGTTTTCATATACAGATAACTTGGGATCCAATGATAGGATGATAAAAAATTAAAGGCACTTATAATTTTTATAAACTTTTAATTTTAATGTATTTATTCCATATCCGCTTTTAGACCGTGTGGCGTCTACGCCCGAGTCAAAGCCTGTAAGCATTTAAATTTAAAATTGTATACCAGTTAGCATTTTATAAAAAAAAACAGTAAACCCGCGTCACTTCTTTCATGGATGTTGTAAGAGGCTAATAATAAATTTGGTTTTACCGAGAAAATTTAACCGAGAGAGCATTGTTCAAAGTATAACCTACGGAACTCCAAGAGAAGTATTTCATAGAATACGGTTTTGTTATCAAAACAATCGGTCCCTCCGTCTTCCGTGCGCGATGAAATGCTCTCGTTCTTGACCCGGTTTTAGTAGCATTGTTGACATATTCGTTACATTCAAATGTTTTCCGGCGGAGGTGTAATGGAATTCCTTTAGCTGTAGAATGAATAACCGTATTTATAACCTTTTTAAACAATAGGATATTCGTAATAATCGGAAATATACGTAAAGTTAATCACTACAAGCCTTTCTGTCTGCTCATTTGCGACATTTGCCGCAACTGCTGCTTATTTGGTATGGAGATATTTTTTATACAGGGAAAGGGCAGAAGCTACTTTGTTTTACGGAGATATGCGTATTTCCCGCAGAATACTGATGGACTAGTTCAACGCAAACGGAGTTACGTGCAGCTAGTCTACAATGAATTGTATCTAATCGTCGCTTATACTGAAATAAACAACAAGTCAATAAAATCTCATGACATATTTAACACGGTAACAAGCGTGCTGGCAAACTCTTCAGCTACATTTGACACTTCGTCACTCTCTGGCCCGAAGGCTACGAAAACATTTTCCGTATTTCAAGAAAGAATTTCGATGGTAGTGTTTCACATTTTTAAGAGCCCTCTGAAATATCGGCCGATGTTTACAACCGCATCATTCTTTACGACGGCAGTATTAAAATGGAGGAGTTACAAACATTTTAACGCGCCGACGTACTGATTTATAGATTTTGGAAAGAATCCGCTTAAAAACAAAGAGATTTACTAATAGCGTAGTAAAGTATTAGAACAAAGTGATCGGGCTGGCGCGGAGCCAGCCGTAGGCGCCCATTGAAGATCGTCATTCATCCCATAGATCTCTATACCTGACTTGAGCCTAATAAAAAGCAACAGACATCTTTATCAGATGTAATACGTTGGGTTGTGAGGGTGAGCTGTAAGAGTACGAAAGATTTTATGCTGATTACGGGTAGCCGGGTCTATAGTCAACATTGAAAGGTTCAGAGTACTTCTTGCCTTTTGAAAGTTGTTAGGGTCTTCAAATGAGTATCATTGTTTCACTGTGAAGTGAAAACATTACACTCTGAGCTGATGTAAACTTATTTCATCAATACCGCGATTGGTCTAACTTATCTTTTTTTAGTGATGTAGGTACTCAATAAAAAAAATTCTTGAGTCATCCCAGAAATTATTATTATTAAATTATTCCCATCTCCCAACCATTTTTAACAAAATTTCTAAATAAATTTAGATGGGATAAGGTTAGAGGATGAGTATACCCAGAAGGGGTAGTAGCATAGTGGATAGTGGCATTGGCCCATCGTAAATAGAACACGGAATTGTTTACTCAAATATTAAGAGCAGTTGGGCAAGACATCTAACAAGCAGTTCAAATACAACCCTTTGACGTCACAACTCAATGAAGTCTATAAAGATGAAACCGATACAAATGTACATCTATTTCCAGATGTTATAAAAGTTGTTTGCTTTTAACTATCGCCCTTGGGAAGGTTTAGCGGACTGACACAAGGTAATCGTAAATTATTTACGGTTCAACGTGTGTCTATACTTGTAGTTTGTGAGTAAAAATTTGATTTGTGGCCAATACTTTTGATTGATGCCCGTTATTTTTGTTCTCAATGGGTGTAAAATTGTTTTTAATTTCCGAAAGTAGTACAGGGACGCGGCAAACGTAGGTGGCGTCTGTATCTAGAGCTGTAACTATTATCTCCTGTGTTTGCCTTACGATCTGATACTGGCGGCTGATTCCGTTACGTTATTTGCTAATGGAATTTCTTTCGTTTGAAATTAAATTACGTACCTTATTTCTATGAAAGTGCTCTCATTATCTGTCGCAGACATCTAAGTAATTCGAAATGTGATTAACATCATGTTAAAGTAAGAGTTTATTTAATCCATTTATTGGTATGTGCTCTGGGTAGCTGGTACACTATCTTAGAAATATCCTTAGCATTTTAGAATTTAATAAGACTTCGATATGTGTGTACCGTGTGGTATCTGGCTAAGAATAACACCTCTCCATTTCTTCCGTAGATGTCGTAAGAGGCGACTAAGGAAAATGTATGTTACGGTGTATTTTAGGCGACAGGCTGGAAACCTGTCACTACCCGCCACCTTAAAATATGCTAAAAGTGGCTGCGGATGGTGAGACTTTGATTTCATAACGTTTTGTATGTTCAGCCTTTCCCGTTTCGGAATGCAGGCGCGATGTATGTATGTAGATACGTAAATGTAAGAAAATTTACGAAACCAAAGTGGTCACCATGCTACCTTGTTTTGATGATAGCGTAACCGATGTCAATTACCGTTACGCAATAGGTTCGCTGAACTATAACAATGTTTTTAACGAGCTGTTTGTATCCATTGCTATTTTGCCGGTGTTTAATTGTGTTGATAAGAGCGCATATTTGTACCTTAGGCTGATCGTACAAGATGTCTTCTTGTGGCTTCTTTATTAAAAAAATTAAAATTGTGATATCCTGTGTGGTGCCGGGTTAGAATAGCACCTCCCCCTTTCTACCCGTAAAAGTCGACTCTGGGCTAGCAACCTGTCACTGCAATATTACGTTTAACCATCTGGTTACCCTGAAATTACTAAACGTGGCACTGGATTTTTGAATACATGTGCCCTGCCTGCCCCTATTGGGATACAGGCGTGAGAATATGTATATATTTTAGATGACAGGCTAGCAACTTGTCACTTTTATACCTGCCAAGTCAAAGCCTAAAAACATGCTAGAAGTGGCCACGAAACGTCAAATAGTTTCGTGCGCTCCACCTAACTCATTAGACAGGCATGTTTTATGTATGTATGAAATAAGCTTTTTTTACTGCTACTTATTCAATACCTGCGAGGTAGGTAGGTAATAGGTATTTCCCCAAGAAAAGCCGTTTTTGTATCATTTTATCACTAAATCGATATGTATAAAATTGATAACTAATATATTAATGGTGGGTGTAACAATGTAAGAAGGAAGTTTACGTTAATAAGTTTAGCATAGTGCTATAAAACAAAATTGTTTTATGATATGTATACGATATTTCCGCCAGTCCAAACAATTGAAGATCAAAACAATGTATAGAAATTAATTTGAAAATAAGTATTATACATACGTGCTCAGTTTTCGTGGTGGCAGTGGTCATTAAAATAATTATGTCTCTATTTGGGGGCGCTGTTTGTTTAATAACCTATCACTCTATTATACCTCTTTGGCAAGACTATTTCACGTTTCGAAGTTACTTCTAGCTTATTTTTTAGGTACCTCATTCAAATACCAACTTCTCCACTGATCACTTAACTTCAAATGTTGAAAAGGAAAATTGTTATACATAATTGTATGTGTACGTATAAGATAATACTGAATCAATCAAATGGCTACAATACTCTTATCGGCCAATGTCGAATGCATTGCATTGGTCCTTGCAATAACCAGATTACCAGACTTCACGCTGTAATTCTAAACATTTAGAGCTATTTTATATACGACGATATACCTACCTATATTGACCTATTTTAATTATGCATCTGTTTTTTTTTTTGCCATATGCGGAAAGACTCCAATTCAGAAATGTCTCTCTAGGCAGATGTTATGCCTGGAACCGAAGTCCTCAGAGAGAAAGTCGGAAGTTGTATTCATGTAACCCTTGAAACTTCGTTTCCGCGATGTAGAACAGTTTTTGTCAATGAAGTTGTACTACTCAACTATAGATAGTGCTAGGGTCGCTACACCACCACAGAAATTGTTTTAGCACCATAACACTCGCTTATAATTTATTTAACTACGATTTCTTCATACTGGTTGGCAGAAAATTGTGATGCCTAATAAAAACAAAAATAGTTGTTTTTACAAAAAAATATTTTCTTATTGAACTTTGCAAATCAGGACATTAGGGCAAAATGGAAACACTAATTGCGCGAAAAAAAAAGGTTTTAATATCAGATCTAAGCGCTTGTACACAAAACCGTGATGGGATGGGACGTCGCATCGCAAAAACCTGCGAACTCGCTAGTCAACTAACCATACAAATTGCCGGGATTTTGCGAATTTGCGGCATCGCATTGCATCGCATCGCGGTTTTGTGTACAAGCCCTAACACTTATTTTCTCGGTCGCTAAGTAACAAAACTTTTCCCATTTCTGTAAAATTTAGGCCTAAAACGTTCATAAAAAGTTATCAACGCGCAATCTCGCGGGATAAAATGCTGCCCCACACATTCGCATGTTTACATATTGGATCAGCGATGAAAACTATATTAGCTGATCAAACACGTCGAAACTGGGTTATCACGCTCTATTAAATCGTAAACACACTTATCTTTATTATTTTTTATTAATTTTACGTGAGTGCTAGTATTTTGGCACACTGTACAATATGTAAAATCAATTGAACCTCTTGTGAAAGTGAAGTGAAACTCTGTTTCATGTATAAAATGGATTTTAAAAGTCAAATCCTCATACATTTTTACGTAAACTCAAGGCGTGACCGCAAGAGCATAGAGATTAGAATTAGAGAGAGAGAACATTTGTGGTTCCCGTGTGGTGCCGGGTTAGAATAGCACTACCCCCTTTCTTCCCGTGGGTGTCGTAAGAGTCGGCTCTGGGAGGGGGTTGGTGTATTGTGGGCGATGGGCTAGCAACCTGTCACTGCAATATCACGTTTGACCGTCTGGTTGCCCTGCTGAGATTGCTAAACGTGGCACTGGATTTTCGAATTCACGTGCTCTGCCTACCCCTCTTGGGAGTGCAGGCGTGAGTATATGTATGTAGAACATTTGTATTGAGAGCGTTATAAAAAACAGCAATTAAGTGTCACTGCAATGACAATTTCCAGGCTAAGCTTTGGAAAACTTCGTCAGAAAAAATTACATTTTCTCCGTTAAAAGTCAAATCACCTACTGTCATCGAAATTCATGAAAAAAAAACCATTATTATAACATCTTTTTTCCAAAATTATTTGTTATTTACTATTGTATTCGTCACAATCGGAACAGTTAGATAAATTTGAAAAAAATACCTCGTTCTGCAGTTATTGTATGACAGTTACCATAATTTAGGTGCAAAATTGTTATGATGGCAAATTTTTGCATGTAGTTATAGTTAGCCGTATCGGTAGTCACAAGTGGTGGTTTGGCTTTTGCAAAAATTCAATAACATTTCAAAAGGAATTGCGTACTTTCTGTTAGCTTTAATTGTTTATTATGATAGGTGAATGACCATCGTATAAGATAATCGATCAAACTTTGTCTGCGTAGTTTTTGAGATAATATCATTCAGATAACATTTGTTTCATTGAAATCCTTTGCCTCACAGATCAACCGTTTATTATGATAATATAAACATTTTTATCTTCCGTCTTGGAAAGGATAGCAAAGATAAAATAACTAGAGACGATACGAACGGTTCTTTACTGACAAATAAAAGTTTGTTTGGTGTAAGAAGTGTGTGAAATCGAATTGAAATGGCGTATTTTCCTGTGATTTGGAGTTTTTTTCTTCTGATGGTAAGTGATTGTTTTATATTTTTTTAATATTATTTCGCAATCGTTCAATTATTATGGAATCAAATTGATTTCTGAGCTGCCATAGGAATTCATACATACATAAATACCATATTCTCACGCCTGTATTCCCAAGAGGGGTAGGCAGAGCACATGAATTCAAAAATCCAGTGCCACGTTTAGCAATTTCAGGGTAATCAGATGGCCAAACGTGATAGGAATTCATCTATATTAAAATAACATGTTCTACGATGGTACGGGAATCAATGTATGCTAGAAGTGACCACGAAACGTGGACTATGTAGCGTGTCGTGTGATCTGCCTATGCTTTGGAGATACAGGCGTGATGTGTGTATGTATGTAAACTATTAGATTGATGACGAAAAATTTGCACTTACATTAAGACTTAGGTACCTACGAGTACCTACTATTAACTGTTGTTACGGAAAAGCAAACCTACCTACTTACGTCATAACGTGTCTTAACACAGGGACAACTTCTTGGTCATCACCCATTTGGACTACATTGGCACCCAATGTCAATTTCTCGAACTGTCTCGAACAGTCAGCAACAAAATACAATTACAAAAACTGTCAAAGTATGAAATTATTTAATCATTCATTATAATTATTTCTTATTTAATGCCTACAGCATAATTATTTCCAGAACAAAACCTTTTTTGACTATTCAAAGGTCGTTTCGTGGTTTTGTACATTATTATTTTTTGTATCACGATTTGCGGTCAAGTAGATTATGTGCCTAAGCGCAATAATTTTGCGTGGGTTCTATTTTTACTAGCAATTTCGAAAACTTCTTTACGGTTTCCTTCTAGTCTTTGTTATATTTTTTCACTCCAACCACAAACATCGTTTAGCATCCGACGGAACTTTCGGTTTCGGTTTTGATCTAATTTCGGCTAACAAATGGTTTTCGAAACTGAATCCGAGAGATTTCGCGCTACAAAATCAAATAAAAAAAAAAGTATGTTGTAACTGAGTACTGTCCCAATCATGAAGATCGCACATCGGTCTTCCCGATTAAATTGAGCTTTGTAGAGCGTTGTCTCATTCTAACTCACGTGACGCGATACGTCTCTTTCCAAAGACCGATGTGCATTTTTTAAGGCCGGGTACTCTACTCGAAGCATCTTTAGTAATTATTTCAAATAAATTGTCAAACACTAGCATCTTCACCTTATCGAGTCTTATCTATGCGTACAGGATAAATAAAATAATATTGCTACCTCACGCCCTCAATACCGTGTGATGTCGGGTTTTGAATAAAACTTCTTCAATTTTTCCGTGGATCACGTAAGAGGCAACTAGGGATATAGGTTGAGGTATACCTTAACCGACTGGCTAGAAATCTACATTTAACATTAAACTCCCGTGAGACTCACTCATCTTATAAAACACGGATAACTCACGTTATAAATCGAGTTTAGCTCGACATGTTTCGGACTAATTCGTAGCCCTTCATCTAGGAGCCGCGGCAGCTGCTGCTGCCAAACGCAAACTGCGCGCCTCGGCTCTCAAAGGCGCGAGGCGCGTAGTTCGCGTTTGGCAGCAGCAGCTGCCGCGGCTCCTAGATGAAGGGCTACGAATTAGTCCGAAACATGTCGAGCTAAACTCGATTTATAACGTGAGTTATCCGTGTTTTATAAGATGGGCTAGAAATCTGTCACTATAATACCTTAGAACTTAAAACCCGAAAAATATGCTGGAAGCGGCGACGAGCCGTGAAATACTCATAGATGTGTCTGTATAGCGGTTCGTGTGCTCTGCCTACCCTTGGTAAAATAGGAGTGATGTATGTATGTACGACCTCAAATCGTGAGTAGGTACCTACACAATTATGTTCTAGTTTTTTGATTTGACATGCTGTAATGTAACGCCTGAATCAATAAAGTGTATGAGCCCAGTGAACATGTTTGCCTGTGTCAATCCAATTATATGAAAAACAAGGTGTAGTGTGAGTTGAACTTCTACACAGAACGTTCCGTACAAACACGATTTTGCATGGTGCTCATTTTTTATGCTGTGATTTTTGTTATATCCCGTGTGGTGCCGGGTTAGAATAGCACCTCCCCCTTTCTTCCCGTGGGTGTCGTAAGAGTCGACTCTGGGAAAGGGTTAGTGTATTGTGGGCGATGGGCTAGCAACCTGTCACTGCAATATCACGTTTGACCATCTGGTTACCCTGAAATTGCTAAACGTGGCACTGGATTTTCAAATTCATGTGCTCTGCCTACCCCTCTTGGGAATAAAGGCGTGAGAATATGTATGTATGTATGATTTTTGTTATGGCAGCTACAATACAATAATTGGTGAAAATTTTAAGTCTAAGTCTAGCAATTACGGTTTAAGAGATGACAGAAAAAGGACAGATGGACGCATGGAGGGTAATACAGTCAGATAGACAAATTGATTGAAGTGGTGAACTTTTAAGTAGAAGGTTCCTGTTTACCATCATTTCTAATTTAACAAAAAAATACAAACTTTTTTGTTGTCTGTACCATAGAACCACTTGACTCCTGACCCACCGTAGGATCTATTTACAGAAAACGTCATAGTGACATGGCATTGCTTCATTGCAATCTTTCGTTTCCTATGACATTCTGCGGTGGGCCAGAAATCAGTTAGTTAGACTGTACTTTTAGTTGCCTTTGTCTCATTGTCATTCATAGACATGTGTACCAAATTTTGACTCACCTGGAAATGCGTTAGAAAAACGGCTACTCAAAACAATCAGGCGCATACACACAATCGCGGACAAAAGCGAGTATAAAAATATGACCGCTGAAGCATAATACGAAAATAATAAACGCTCTTTGTTCTTACACTAAACTAAACAGATATAAAAACAGACCCCGTTTCAATAAAAAAAAAACTCATAAACCATCATTGGTTAGGTGTCAATGCAAATTGTTGTCTAGACGCTCAATTTTAAAGATGGCCGGTCGATTAGGAAATTTGTGCACCAATTCAGGTCACTACGAACTGTTTATTGCGGTTAGTTATCGATCTTTATCGTATTTGCTATTTGCGTCTACTTTTTGCGAGTGATAATCAAATTTACCTGGCAAACATGTTGCCAAATATCTATATTAGGCAAATAATATGTAGATAGAGCGATCCTTTCACGACGACATCGACTTTTGGTTGTCTACACATGTCTCCGCTGAAAAGTCGGAGGAGGTTCAGTTACATGTTTTTTTTCCTTTGTGGGAAAGACTCCAATAGAGAGATCTCCAAGCCGACGTAATGGGTAAATATTTGAACTACTGTCATTATTCTCAACACTTTTTTTATTAGATTTATTTAGAAATTGGTATAATAAGTGTGTCATATAGTGTCTATGTCTTGCAAATAGATACACACTAGACTATTATATACACATTTCCAACAGTATCTGATAAAAAAGTGCTGAGAATAATGACAGTGGTTCAACCGCCCAAATATTTACCCTAATGCCTAGGGACCGAAGTCTACAGAGAGAAATTTGGAAGTTGTATTTATGCAGCCCATCATTGAAACTTTGTTGGCGCGATGTAGAATTGTTTAGTTCGGTTATTCGACTATAGGCGGCGCTTTTCATTTTTTTTTTTAATAACCATAATATCACGCTTCTCAGCCACTTCCAGATTAATTACAAATTTAACATATGAAAGAGTTATAATAATAACAGGTTGCTAGTTGCTAGCCTGTCACCTGAAGCACATCTAAGCCTATTGCCTGAGTTGCCTCTTACGACGTCTATGGAAGAAATGGAGAGGTGTTACCTATTCTAAGCCCATCTAAACCTATTCCTTAATAGTTTTTTACTATATACCCCGTGTGGTACCGGGTTAGAATAGCACCTCCCCCTTTCTTCCCGTGGGTGTCGTAAGAGTCGACTCTGGGATAGGGTTAGTGTATTGTGGGCGATGGGCTAGCAACCTGTCACTACAATATCACGTTTAACCATCTGGTTACCCTGAAATTGCTAAACGTGGCACTGGATTTTTGAATTCATGTGCTCTGCCTACCCCTCTTGGGAATACAGGCGTGAGAATATGTATGTATGTATGTGTTTTTACTATATTTATGGAGATGTATTATTCTAAACTCGACATCATACAAAAGTTATAAAACTTGTTATCCATAGTTTACACCCGGTCTCTGTCAAGAACGTGTTAAGTGAAACTATTTGAACCTGATCACGTACTAAGGGTCTGTTAGCTTTTTACTGTTTGATACAGAGTTAGTGTTCTGCCATTTCCAGAAATTCAGCCATCTGTTTTCTTAAATCAATAGGCATGTCGCAGGAATAACTCTTTTACCAGATTTTATTTGGTTGCACCTGTTTTATTACACCTCTTTTACCCAGATTGGACCAAAAATTGTACTAAAAGTGGCTCCAATTTGTGAAATAGTCATAGTTTTGTCTATTTAACGTTGTGTGCGCTCTGCCAACTTTATTATACTTTAAAGGCTTCCTGTAGCAGAATTCCATCAAGTGCCACACTTAAATCCATCGACGTAATGTTGTCTTTTATTTTTGTTAGCCGTGGTAGACCTGTGGCCTCTCAAGCAGATGGTCGTGGGTTCAAACCCCGGGCTCGCACCTCCGAATTTTTCAGAATTTATGTGCGAAATCGAATTTGATATTTATCACGAGGTATTCGTTGAAGGAAAACATTGTGAGGAAACCTATACATAACGACGAAGTATTTCAATATTGTGCGTGAAGTTCCCAATCAGCACTGGGCCCACGTGGGAACTATAGTCCAAGCCCTCTCATACAGAGATGATACCTGTGCCCTGCAGTGGGACGTATATAGGCTGGATGATGAGGATGATGAGTGTTATCTTAGTAATATGCCTGTAACGCAGCTTCATCGATACAGTGGCGGACTGAGACGAGCGTACGTAGTTGTAATGTCACGGCACCTACCCACGCTATGGCGCCACTGACGTCATGCTAACTGAAGATTAACTGTCGAAATTAGAACTTTTTAGAGTTCCGTATCCAAAAGATGCTAATTAACTGTGTTACCATGTTTCACAGACAGTTGTGCAGAATTGTGAATAGATTGAACTAATAAAGCTATAATATCATAGATGGTCCTGTCGAGTCATCTTAAATCGGATCTTTAGTACTTTTTATTGTTTTATTCCTGTTTTTTTTTAGACATTAGATATTCTTTTGTAATTATGTTTTACTCGTAATCAGCATAATTTGTAGACATTGAAACAAAGACTTCCTGTATGTTCTAGGTTAACCCCTCGTATGCGGGGCATTTGTATTTGTATGGAGCAGATCTGCTCCGTAGCATACGAGAGGTTAAGGTATGCTTTAGGCGACAGGCTAGCAACCTGTGACTATTAAATTTTTTTCGTCAATGTTTCAGTCTATTTCTGAAAGTGACTACGAAACGTGAAATAGTCGTTGCTTTTGACAGGCGTGATGTTGATAGTTCATTATATAATTTTCGATAGTGCTGACATTATGTTTACCAGTGTTGTTGGATAAGTACATAATAGAAATGTGTGAACAGCAACATTTTTGACAATTTACAGTGATCGTACTACCTGTCCTTTATCCTGTTTCGCCTTTTAAGTGTCGATATGTATGAATGTCATCATCATCATCATTTCAGCCTTAAGACGTCCACTGCTGAACATAGGCCTCCCCTTTGGACTTCCATATAGGTTGGAAGCAACCTGCGTCCATCGTTTTCCGGTGACTTTCATAAGGTCGCCTGTCCATCTTGTAGGTGGATGTACCGCGCTGCGCTTACTACTCCGTGGTCTCCACTTTTAATGAATGATAATGTATGAATGCATGTAGTAGTAATCCCGCAGTACAGAACCCTTTACGTCCGACTCGGGCTTTGCCGTTTTTTCTAAATTCTAAACCAGTGTTAAATATAACCGTGTGTTGCTCATAAAACCTGACATTGGAACTGTTGGTACAGTTTTACTACCCGGAAACGGCGTGCCGGGCCCACCGGTCCCGACATTGCCAATAATTATTTTACGAGCCCGTCTTTTACTAGGAATGTGTGTATTTGTTTAGGGGTCTTTAGTAAAAACTTGGTGGTCAGTTAATTTGCCCTGTGACGTCTGTAGACATGTTTGTGTTGTCAACCATCAAATTGGTAAATGTGACATGTGATTTTTTCAATTTTTTTTCATTAGTTGAAGCTAGATACTTTTAAAACATAGTTTTTTTGGTAAGCATTTCTTGTGATTGTATTCGTTGCAAAATTGGGCCTCTTTCAAGTCTTGGAGGAATGGGCATTTATGGCACGCCTGCTCTGCTTTTGACCACATCATCGCTTACTCTCATGATAGTGGTCATAACCTTTTCAAAATCAGAACATCCATTTGTACGCTTCAATTCGAACGCTCGTAGTCAGAAACGTACGGACGTACACACTCATAGAGAGATAGAAAGAGATATCGATGTCAAACTTATATCATCCTAATTTTTGCGTCGGGGGTACAAAGGTTAAGCAGTTTGAATTCCTGTTACCTAGTAGGTACATATTTCACAGAGTTTTACGTAGACCACAAAGTAAGAATGAATAATTGTTACACACTTTCTTCTCATCAAAAATCGTTTTAGCGCAATTAACTGTTTCATTATTATAGGCAGAAAAATGTTACTATAAAAATTGTTAGACTCAAGTCCCATTATTATTTTGTAGGGTATAATAATTCTATTAAAACATCCACTAACATAAATAGACCAAGACGCCAGTCATGCGTATGATGCGGCCTCCAAGCAAAAATATTTCTTGAAACATTAATAGCCTATAAACAAATGCGAAAGAATGTTATCATTCGCCGGGAAAACTTTTGGCTATGAATTTATGAGTGGGCGCTTCGCACTTAACTGTTTTGTTCAAATACCTAAAGAATCTTGGCGCCATCCTCAGAGGTTCTCTCGAGCGTAGCCTCCGAGCAAACAAACTGCACGCACACGATTTCAAGTTTACCCATGATTATTAGTTATTAGCAAACAAGTAAATATTAGCACGGCAGTGGACAATGAACGCTAGCCGGAAAGAGAATCGATTATGCGTGTAAATTCAAATGTAATGGCAACGATGTCAATGACAACGATATTTCATATCGATAGGTCTAATTGTAATGCTGCGAGCGGGTATTATAATTCGCAGGATAAATACTAAGTGACCCAGATGCGATGCACATGGGTGTTTGCGTAGTCGCTTCGCCGCGGTCCCTGCCACCTTTGTCTTACCCACCGCTGGCTGAATGGCTAATTTAGAATCCTACTTATCTGATTCAGTTGTTCAGTCGACCTGAATTTTCGGCTTCATAAATTCCGCGTCCACGTCATAACTGAGCATCGCATTGTCCTTGCAGACGATATCGATCTTACGTTGACTGCAAATAAGAGATAAAACGTTCTCAACCAGAACTGATACATCGAGGATCAGTCAACATAAAGTTATTTTAATGGTGATGCTTAGCAGAGATAACCGATACGTTCCGATGGACAGATATAAACCACCAGGCCCTGCGGAGTTTACCAACTAATCCTCAACCTTAATTCGATATTGGCATGTTAATGAAAATTGCAAACTCTGCGTCAATTAGGCGCTGGGTGTGGAATGAAATGGCCCCAGGCAGAGTCAAATGAGCTAATAAATTTATAATTTCCGACGAGCCTCATCGCGTATGATAATGGAAAGTCAACTGGTCTAGTTAGAATAATGAAGCAGCCTTCGCCTGCATTCGCCGTAATAGTCTCTATTAACGAAGGATTCTAGTGAAAACTGGGAGATATGTTTCTCTCTATTGTTGTCTTGGGCCTGCGTCACCATTGCCCCAGTTTTCTACATATGCAGCGAATTGCATACCCTAAACGTTTTGGCCTTGGTGCCTGAGAGGCTGCTACCATAAACGACAAACAATTGAAAGTAATAAAGTAACGCATACGTTGATTGTGGTCATAGTGACAACGTCAATGGAGATAGCGCGATTGTAGGCGCAAGAGTAATTTCTGACCATACCGGCAAATGGCAGCCTTGGTTACATTATAAAGACATTGTCACAATCACACAACCTTGCGTTGGTCAGCCTTTGCTTATCTAGCTTGTCTCGAGACCATCGTGATAAATTTGTTTCCATATTTAAAAGTATTTCGGAATCCAAATTATCATACGTAAATACATAATTGTCTTGTAGTAAAGTGTGTCGTTCTGGTGTTAATGATTCAGCAGCCGCATGACAAATTATTTCATTAGCTTTATTAGCATTATATTCAATGAAAATTTTCAGTGACACAGATCAATTTGAACTCGTCATTGCAAGCGGAATTTGTGTCGAAACGAATTTTTGTTAGCTTAAACCAAATCCAGAGCGAATAGTTTGAGGAATTAATTGAATTTGGTTTGTTACCTAAATTGGTTATGGAGAATTTTTATTGGAACGGTGGTGGGCTCGGAGTTGTTATAAAACAATCTGACAAGGTTCGTAATTTAATCATTTAACTGGACTGGATCGTGAACAATAATGAGTGGGTTTGGTAGGAGGCGTATAATGCTCCTGGGTTACTTAAACGTTTCATTCGTTAGGAACTGGTTACGCGGCTTAGTGAAATTGACCTTCGTTAACTGCATAAAGTAATTAAAGACAATGTCAATGCGTAACATCTGTTTATTGCTAGTTCGTTCGAGTTTGTTGCATTTCAAGTCTAACTAGTAGACTTAGGTAGTTCAAGCCTTCTTTTTGTAATCCGCCTATTTATTTCTATTGATTATCTACACTTCAAAGATTTTCAAAGTACCTCTCGGATTTAAAATTTTGTAGATCTTCTTCAATAGACTGGCCTTTTTTGTCGTACTTTCTTTAATGTGTGTTTTTTTAACCGACTTCAAAAAAAGGAGGTTCTGCTATGTGGCGTGGGGTTTAGAATGACACCTTTCCATTTTTTCCGTGGATATCGTAAGAGGTGACCATGGTTAAAGTATATTGCAGCCGTCAGGCTAGCACCTTGCCACTATGGTACCTTTCAATTAAAACTTTAAAATTATGCTAGACGTGGTTATGAAGCGTTGGATTTGTCTATGTGGCGTTCATAACTACCCCACTTGAGGGTTGACGTATGTGTTGTTGCTTGTAGCTAATTTTTTTTTAATTATGTGGTGTATCTTCTGACTTGACAGTTTTTTTATACATACATATAGCCCACTTTGCTATCCACTTCTCAGCTCGTCACTGATACATAAGTTCCAGTATTTATCAAAAAAAAAACAAAGGAAACACAGTCAAACATTTAGCAGTAGTGCTAAGAACCCCTGACTCAGTTTACGGCCTGATAAAACACCCAATAAACGTTAACAGCACTAACCGCTGGTAGTCGCGCAAAAAAGACCGCGGTTAACTCAATTATGATTCATATCAATGCTGGCGCCACGTTTTATAGCGTATTAAGTGAGTTTCAAAGAAAATAAATTTGAGTTGATAATTGGGTAGTTGTTTAAAAAAACCATTTGGTCCGTTAGATTACCAAAAAACATTGTACTCGTGTTTTTTCTTTTGTTTGACAAGCAAAAAATGACGAGGTTATAGTGGTTGAAGTTTCGAGTGACATTAGTGGTACAATTTTTACCACGGCCTGACATTACAAGCCCTTTGTCGTTCGCGTACGTTTTATTTAAATCCAAAACGAGTACCAAACTCAGCATTTTAGCCGAGTAACTCGGCTGAGTACAACCTCCGAGTTGTGTAAGTAGGTATGCCGACAATGCTGAGTACCCGTTTGAAAGTATGCCGATAATGCTGAGTGCCGAGTAACAACTCTACTCAGCGAATCTGTAACTTATGTTTACGTCACAATTTCGGCGTTTTTAATTCACTACGTAATTCATGGACTACCGGCGCCTCCTTTATCACAAGGACTCGTAAAAGGGACATTACTGTTAATGCCCGCCACGCATTAGCGGGACTGTTACGAAACTGTTTGGGCCATGTGGACGGCTTTATAAAAATAGATTGACGGGTTTTGCATCGCGATTTGGTCTGTGCGAACGCACTGGTTTTGGAAAAAAAAGTAAACAAGTCGCTGTTAGGATGTCTGCGGCTTTTTGCTGTCGGTCGCTGTATAGGTAGGTACCAAGTAAAGTAAAGTGTTATAAACTTATGCTTGGAGAAGCCAAATGAAAAAAGGATTCATACAAACGTACATACATCACATATTCCCAAACAGGAAGCAGAACACACGAAACGCTACTTTGACAAAGCCATGAACTATTTCACGTTTTTGTAACAAATTTTGGCATAAGTTTTAGATACCAAGTTAGAGAAAAGAGGTAAAAAAATAGTTACCGGTTGCTACCCTATCCCTTAAACCCGACACCACACTGGAATTCTTTTTTTTATTTTACATAGGTTTAAAAAAGAAATACTGCCCCGTAGTTGTAAGTATAACTATTCAATTTCAAAACGAAATTTATCTGTTTCTGTTTCCAATTTGGCTGACTTTCAAAAAAATAGGTAGCTGTTCGATGACTCCAATGTAATTGTGACAAATGACTTTTGCGTGATAATATGAGTAAGTCGGTACGTACAAGATTAAATAGGAGAAACTAAACGTAGGTAGACTGAAAAAGCCAAATTACATTTAATACTTGTTTTTGGTGTAGATATATTCAAAATTGCTTTTTAGGACAAATTTTAAAATTACATAATTTATTTTTACATTGCTACGATTTATTGGCTCCTACTATAAGAACTTCACAAATCAAATCAAGCCTACGCCCTTCTATTTTGTCGTCAAATTATAAATAAGACGTCCCCAACGATTTATAGTCATCTCTTGTTGTTAGTTACGCGGGCCCGTATAATTTGTCTATTAGCCACGCATATAAAATCGATGAAATCAAATTATTACACTAATGTTTTACGCTTTATAGCAGCCTGTTAACGAGATATGATGGCTTTTTTTATTAACTTGTTATAAGTTCGGTTATGGGCAATGATTTCTCACATGCGAATGTGTATGTTAAAAAAAACACTTTAATTATTAACTAGAGCTTTTAACTACGAGATCGTGTATTTCCGTCGTATCTTTTTGATTGTAGTATACCACGATGTTGCTATAAGTGTCAGCTATGAATGATAGGTTGTCATCGTTGTCATGTTCCTGTTTCTAATCGTTACCAACAAATTTTAAATTATTTTTCGCATAATAATATTCTTATAATAGAAATTAAGAGAGAAAACTATTGTGATAGAATCACACGCTACCACATTCGCTATGTTGCTACCTTATTCAAAAATTTAATGCTAAATAACTCAAAGTATATTATATTCTTCATATATTAGCTAAAAACCATAAACATTCCTGGAACGTTACCATTTCCCCGCAAAATCGCGGCACCGTAAAGAACTTCCAATCTGCCCCGCTTACTAGGAACTTGTTCCAATTTTGATGCTAAACTAATCACATTCCCGACTTGTTAATTTTTAATAGTCCAAAAGCTGTCATTAGTTCATTCTCGTGCTCACAATTAATGTTCACTTCGACGAAATTATTAAAATTAATACCTCAATCATTTTTATGAGCGTTCCATCTAGGTTACGGTTTTGTATCGTAACATCGCGGACCGGAGATTGAGGTCTTAATGACACCACTTTGTGCAATAAAAACTGAATGGGAACTAATTGATTTCTATGTTGTTGTTTTAGCACTTCCTCTTCTTGTTAATGACCGTTATTTGACGACGGTGTGATTGTTTTTATGCGTTTGACACTCCGGTTTTATCGACTTTTTGACTGGTTAATTTATAAAAGTATCTGCCATCTGCCTGTTGTCGTCTTGATTCCCTACCTTGTAGTTATGTTCAGTACCTGTTCATTTTACGACGTTTTATGAGTTTTTGTAGTATCGATGTTTTAGCAAACTTTACGGGTTCAGATAATTTGTTGTTGTATAATTTTGGCAAAGTTTTGACTTAGACTTTGCCATTATTCTTATCGTACGTCGCACTATGTATTCTTAAATCACGCTGCACCCATTATTTTTGTTGGTATCTTAAGACAAAATGGTCAGTTGCGAGTAAAATTGAGTCCAGACTTACGTTTTTTTACAATCGTGTGTTACTATTACGATTTACGATTCCGCAACTAATCTCATTAAAGCCTCATCTAATCGGATGTTCAACTTAAGTTGAATTCCGATATCTTTATACTTCAAGATAATAATTATGAGAGATGACTCAGATATTTACAAGGTAACGTTCGTGCGGGAGCATTGGCTGCTTTGTCTCGGCTGACAGTGAAATTACGCGATTATCTTCTTGAAATAATAAAGTGCGGTATTTACAAAGGATTCAGTCGGTAATTCACCGACCAAGCCTGTCAAATGTAGGCACCTAAAGGAAGAGCGCAGCTTACGCTTCATTATCACAAATGGGTTTCGCAATTCAATTAAAATTGTTCTCATTTCTGAATCTGCGTTACTGATTTTTGGTTTCTTTAACGTCGTCGTACTTTTGAATGTATTTTAAGTCTTTGAAAACTTTGGAATTTGTTTGAACCTAGTTTTAATTTATGTCATGCAAGATCGTGTCATCTTGCATTTTTTAATCTCATGGTCAATTTGGTCATCCTATAGACTTCGAGAATTTGGATTGTTGTCTATTTTGTTAATAAAAGTAATCATTTCACAATCTACGGCAAAATCTTCATTATACTCTATGTTACTTCGAACTAAAACAGTTACTTTTCTAGCAAGATTTAATATGCATTCCTTTACATCTTTACATACTTGTTTAAGTATATTGAATCCAGCATTCCTTTCTGAAATTATACGCCCGTCGACCGCCCAGGACTAGCGCATGCGTGAAATGCACTGACAACTTAATCCTCGGCCTGTCGGTAATAACGTACATTATTTAAACATTTTAAACGAATTCGCTAGACTAATTTCTTGCATAGTTAAGATAAGTTACTTTAACGTTATGAGAAACGTTTCCGCCTTCAATTTGCAAAATGAGCACGTTGGCGCTTGTTCAGTTTAGTCTGTGAACTTTCTTTGGTACATGCTTTTTAAATTATAATTTACAACTTAACTTTGCGTTATTGCTCGAAAATATTATGAAAGCACTCATTACATTTGTATACGTCACGCCTATATTTTATGTCCAAATGGAGTGGGCAGAGCAATAGAGACGTTATATAGTCAAACCAGTGACTTTGTCATGTTCCGTAGCCACTTCAGGTTGAAACTTTGATGACAGAAATATAACAGAGGCAAGTCATTAAACTGCCATCTAATAAGTGTCTTAACCTATTTCCTTCGAAATCTTATCGAAAGAAAGACCCACGAAAATAAGTAGGTGTAGTTATTAGTTTCCCATTGTTAAAAATCAATTTAACACTAGAAAATTTAAATCTTTAAAGACCTCAAATTCGCCACTGTTCAACTGTTTCTCTGTACCGTCGTTGGAGCCTGATTGAAGATTATTTTTTACAGGTGGTGGGTCGTGAAGGAGTCTTGGCTTCAACGTCTACGAGAGAGGTCCGTTGCGGCCGGAGGCTGGTATCAGGCCTGTTCTCCAGACCACGGCTGCCCCTCGGGTACTCCTACGTAGCCACCGTTCCCCGCGGTGCCTGTCAACTCAACATCTCAGAAATAGTCTCCAGCGACAACTACATAGGTAATAAAAAGCAGTCGTAAAATAGCCATAAAACAATAAATGAAAAAGGACAAAATTATTAGGCGCTATCGATTTTTAATTCGCATCGGTCAAATATCGGAGAAATAGGTCACAAGATCTTAATCGAGAGATGAAGTGTTTGTCGGTGCAAAGATCGATGTCGAATCGATTAATTGAAATTGCACTCGAGCACCGCACGGGCTTCAATAGACGCGCCTACGCAAATTGTGAGATAAATGGAAGCAGCGTTCACAATTGGCGGCTAATTATTTGCATGACGCAGCCAGTTACAACTTTGTTGAGGCAATTCGTTAAATGATATGGCGCTGTTGCGGTTCTCATCTGAGGGTGCCGACTCGACTTGTAAAGATGCTTGGAGTCCTGTATGTATAGTAATGTTTACTACTCCAGTTTTTTAGTGTTACTATATTATTTTTTTAAATATGCTCACCCTTTGTCGATTGTTTAAATTGGATTCTAGTTCGTTGGTTGACGGTGAAAATTCCAATCTAAATTGCAATTCTGTTGTTTTCTCAAATTTACGTTTATCGTTGCATCTCAAACTTACGTTTACATTTGAAATTCGTGTGCCAATTAATACTTAAGTTTTTGTGATAAATATTTCATATGTATGCTCTTGTTGCTCCAAAGTTTTAATCGAAGACAATTTTTTTCAATAATAACATACGTAGTAAAATTAATATCGTAAGAGGCGACTAAGATAAGAGGTTTAGGTATGTTTTAGGCGACAGGCTAAATCTGTCACTATACCTCTTCCACCTTTCCACCTGATTTCAAACCTAAAATTATGCCAGAAGTGGTAGTGAAGCGTGAAATAGTCATGGTTTTTGTCTATGACGCGTATCATATATTATATTATTATGCGCTGCTTACTTCTATATTCATACATATACATACATACAGTCACGCCTCTTTCCCACAGGGGTAGGCAGAGACCACTTTGTTCCACTTGCTACGATCCTGGCATACTTCTTTTGCTTCATCCACATTCATTAGTCTTTTCATACATGCTCGTCGATTTCGGGTACTTTTGATCTGACCTGTTTCTAAAACGTCCGCGATTTGGTCACGGAACGTCCGTCTAGGTCTTCCCCTCCCAACACACCCATTCACACTTCCCGTATAAATCTGTTTAGTCAATCTTCTTTCATCCATCCTCTCTATATGACCAAACCAGCTAAGCATACTCTTTTCAATCCTTATCACTATGTCTACTTTCACGCCAGCTTGTTCCCTTATCACACTATTTCTGATTCTGTCTTTCATTGATACACCTTCTATACTTCTTAATGCTCTCATTTCTACCGCATATCTCACTTCTATATTCCTTGTGCAATATTTTTTGATGTCCTTTAAAATCAACTTTCTTCTAACCTCTTCTATTCATCTTTGTTATAACATCACTCTTTGTCACCAGCACTGAAGGTGACCAACGGGTCGTACATAATGAACGGCGAGTTCGCCGTGAGCGCGCCGGGCACCTACGAGGCTGCGGGGGCGAGGTTCCAGTACTCGCGCGCGGCAGGCCTCGACAGCGTCCTCGCTCACGGCCCGCTCCATCACCCTATTGATATCATGGTAATACTTTGTAACCTTACCAACAAAAATTTCAGCTTCAGCTTTTTTTTGCTGACTGTACTTTTTGCCAACTGTACTTCATTGTCATCCATCCTAGATTATGTGGACCAGATTTCAAGTCACTCAGACCAACCGTGGAAGACTTCCCTCCGTCGGAGTCAGTCCCGGCTGGACCACCAGGGGTCCACTACTGGAATATTGTATTGTCATCCATACTTACATACATAGATATGTAAGAAAAGGCACCCCCAGGCATGGTTTTGAAGATGCCGGCAGAGTTTCCTCGCTGCATCGCAAATATCGCAATGAGCGTTGAGCGTTGAGCGGGGAGTCGCCAGCTCTTTGGTTTCCAGTTGTATCCGCTAGGCGCTTGGAGATCTGTTTTATAATGCTGATGGTGCTGGACCCCGAATGGTTTAATAAACTACTCAGGGGTATTAAGGCTTTGATATTTTACATACAACAAATTAGTCGAAGTTCAGTTTATTTCAATTAATTCTGTGCCTCCTGTGAAAAGTGATACAAGTCTAAAATCGTCATTTTACAGGAGAGCAAAAACAAGATTTAAAAAAATCTAGTTCGTGCACCGAGGGGTCTATTATATACTAAAGTACTTTGATTTATAGATAAAAATTCGTTCCATAAACGTGTATTTACGGTTTTTCTGTAAACATTATACGTTCGGAGAAAATCGCGAAAAACCTTCGACTTGTACCTATTGAAATGTCTAATGCCATAAAATATTATGTGTCAGATGATACAAGTTCAGTTATATCCTGATGCACACCTGTAGTGCTCAAAATATCTCTTGGTGTAAACTGATATACATGAACTTGCAAAATGCTGTAACTCAGCATTAAATATTCCCAGCTCAATGTTGCTTGAACTAAAGTAAAACATAAAACCCTGACAAATCTATTTTGAGACTTTGTACCTCGTTCCAAGTAAAATTTACCTGACTTGTATCAGTTTGCAAAAAAATAGCCCAATGGAAATAAGTGCAAAAAGATACAAATCAAGTTGTACCCCTCGCTAACATTCATATTTACGGTGTAAATAAATACAAGTTTCTAGGAAATTAATCAATATTTATGAAAGTTCTCTAAAATTGATAATTAACTCACATATTATGCAGATATTCATCATAATCCTTAACACAGGTAAGTAGAGATCTTATACTCATAATTTTTCGATAAAATAGAATAAGAAACAAGCTGGCTTCACCCCTATAAAAATTTCAAGTTTCACAATACTTGGACGAGAATTTAAGTAGATTACCTTCCAACTTTCTCTCTGAGGACTTACGTCTCCTGACATAACATCTGCCTGGAGAGAGATCTCACTATTAGAGTCTTTACTACATCGGTAACTCTCGACATTGGACATTAAACGCAACCTTCTCTGACCGAGATAATAACAACGACGTAGTTTCAACAGCAAGCCAGACTACGGCACTGTACACTACTAGCATGTTGGTAAATTCCATGCCTGGTGTCTATAGTGTCTAATCTACTACACGGCCCTCACGTAGCTCTAGGTAGGCACTCCGCCAATCGCATCGGATCCGAGCAACTCGCTCTTCGACAATCACGGCGAATCATCAACGCTAGCTAACGCGGCTCAAGTTTTACAACTGGCTCTTACAATCTTCCACGGTACTGCGATGTCTCATCGACCTTCAAACTAAGAAGCGGGCTGATGTAGCGCCCCAGTGCCACATTCATCGAATAGCCGAATTAAACGAAGTTTTGAGAATTGACTACATAAATACAACTTCTATCTTTATCTCGGTGGTTTTCGGTCTCCAGGCATAACATCTGCCTGGAAAATATATCTATTAGAGTCTTTCCCTCAAGTTCATGATCCAATTTATTACTTATTTATAGTTATTTAAGAAAATAGTAATACCACTTTCCGGTTAGAAACTTCACTTCGTTTGGTTTGGGAACTGTTTGCGTTGTGTCTCATCACTGCCAATGTGGTGTGCAAGTTAACACTTTCGGTCACCACGGCTTATCCTGCCGGAAAAGTGCAGGGCACATCCCACGTAACGCTAGTGAATGACATCATCCGCTGGGTCCTCGTGAATGCCGGCGTGCCGGTGGTCCTTGAACAAACTGGTTTGGCACGTGAAGTTAGAAAGATGCCCGACGGCATGACGCTTATGCCGTGGAAGCTGGGCCAGCCCCTGGTGTGGAATGTAACCTGCGTGGATATCCTGGCCTCATCCCGCAGGGGTGACTAGTTTTTCGCCCAGAAGATTGGCATTATCATTCAGTGTAGCAATGCTGCCAGTTTTCTTGATACCCTGCCGATTGGCAGCGATTTGGAACAACTTTATCGTAGTAAATGATCTAAATTTTTTGTGTTGTTACAATAAAACTTTTCTTACTTAAACAAAAAATCAAATTACAGTAGTAGTTTGTAATAAGGAGTAGATAATGAAGTAGTATAAGTAGCCTACCTAAGAGTAGTAGCGTAAATAATGACATAGTTGATAGTATTTGTCTAATAAGATAGTAATTGGCTTTTTTTGGTAGCTAATTAAGTTAAAAATTTTAGATAGACAGATAATAAAACCAATCATAGCACAGACACAGTATCTGAAACGATAGATGACACCTATGATCAAATAAGTAGATACATACTTTAAGTAAAATGCAAAATACAGAAAGAAAGAGCTACAGTGGCTGTGAATACACGTTTACTAAACAGTATTTCGTGTCAAGCAATATATGAAATTTCGTGCAAAATAATACAACTCTCAACTTACACGTCGATCTACAATGAATTTGGACGTGACCATACCTTGTCATAGCCGCAGCGACACTGAAGCCGTGAGCCGAGCCGATCCCACGCATCCCTGATCCCGAATCACCTCGCCCCGCGCACTTCCACCACATTCTTTATGCTCGTACTTGTATTACTTTACACAACTGTGTAATAGCGTAATTATGTATTTTACGGGAACAGTTTGACTTTTAGATATGATTCAATTTGTATTCTTTAACATTTCAAAAATAATTTGTGCTAAATGATTCATGACGAGATGTATCACTAATCACAAAATGTATAAATCAAATTGGTCTTAGATTTGTGGGTACATGTTGAGTTAAATCCTGTTTTTATTTTAGAAAAGTTGGTCCAAAGTGATATAACTGTAGATGTATCAATATTACCGAAAAAAATACGGAAAAATAAATAGTGAAAATAAATTTAACTGCACTTATACCTTAAAACACAAAAATAGGCTGAAAAATGATTATAAAAAGTGGGTATGACTTGATATGTATCTATATGCACGATTTTTTTGCAGAAATTCTGCTACTTGTATCACTTTTCACAAAATTATCTCCGAAACTATAGCACCTAGAAGTACGTGAGTTAGACCAAAAAATTCGTAATTTTCTTCTGATCATTTCTAAACTATAAAACACAAAAGGGTACAAGTCGAGTTGTATCACTTTTCAAAGGAGGCACAGAATTGTTCTCTTATTTTTTTCGTATCTGTTAAACTCAGACTCGAAATAAGATGATCTTAATAATCTACAAGTTTATCATGGACTTGACGAGCGGAATAGATCAAATACATTTTACTTTTTTAGATATTAAACTCGACTTCGATCTATAGTAGGGACTTTTAGGTAATTAAAAAAAGCCAAAGAAACGGGAGCTGTCAAAAGTCAACCCGATAAAGTAAAAAATCACGCAAGGTATGTGTTTCTACATTACATACGACACTTTCTATTTTAGTCGTAATACATTCCCAAGTCGTAATACATTTTAATTCCCTAAAAGTCTCTACTATAAGTACCAGAACTTCTAAAACGAGTGTGAAGGAGTATAGCATGATTAGCTCGCTATATGAGGCTCTTATTCATACTTGCTTAATGGACAGCAACTCTTAAGCCAAGAAATGAAAGTAAGCTATTTCTTTTCAGATCCTGTATACTCAACCGAATCCAAGTATCAAATATGAGTACTTAACAGACTCGGAAGACGACACGAGTAACGATATTCCCACAGCCAACCCTCCGCCGCAACACCATCAAACACCAAGGCATCATAGGCATCACAGTGCCGAATCCCACACCAGAGCTCTTCAGTACCCTCAGGAGCCTTCAGTAGCTCGGCCAGTCAACAACAACCAAAACACTATCGACAACCGCGCTGACCCCAGCGTAGGTGAAAGGAGGTTCACATGGAAGATTATTTCCTTCAACCAGTGCACTCGAACATGCGGCGGAGGTCTTCAAATTGGCAAATTCCGATGCGTGGAAATCGATGGGAAGGAAGATAGGGAGGTGTCCGCTGTACATTGTTCTGGGAATCCACCACCTTCTAGGAGGCGGAGGTGCGGGCTGACCCCGTGTCCTCCGAGGTGGAGGGCTGCTCCTTGGGGAACTTGTCCGGTTTGCGGCCCTGCTTATCGGACCAGGATTGTTGGCTGCGTTCAGGATCATGCGCGTGGAATCACAAAGGTAGAGTGGATGACTTGAGAAACAAAATTGTGATGGGCTATTTATTCCATCTTCTGTTTTAGGGTTGATTCATCCAAACAAGATTAAAATTTAGGCGCTCTTTACTCGCGAGAAAAACTTTTTTTTTTTATATGTAAAAAATGCGTACGTGTGACAGAGTAATGGCCCTTTAGTAAGCTAAAATGTGGAATTATGTTAAAATCGCTTAAAAAAACATGTAGAATATCATGCTTCGAGCAGAAAAATTAGGTACTAAAGAATATTGGGAGAAGAGACAAAACTAACATTCAAGTCTCTATAAAACATAATTAAACGTTTTTTACATACATACATACATATACTCACGCCTGTATTCCCAAGAGGGGTAGGCAGAGCACGTGAATTCGAAAATCCAGTGCCACATTTAGCAATTTCAGGGTAACCAGATGGTCAAACGTGATATTGCAGTGACAGGTTGCTAGCCCATCGCCCACAATACACTAACCCTTTCCCAGAGTCGACTCTTACGACACCCACGGGAAGAAAGGGGGAGGTGCTATTCTAACCCGGCACCACACGGGGCTACGGCACACGGCACGTTTTTTATTATTTACATAATATTTTAATGATTTTAGCTTGTTCCATTACATGACTACAGAACGGTAAGACATCCTGTCTCACCTCATATTTGGTGTGATATGGGATTTCAGACTAAAGTGAGTTAGGTAAATTATTGAATCGACAATTCGTCAACTTTTCCAACCTTTTCCAGATAAGTGATCAGAAATGCCCTCTACCCATGCCTCCGAGCAGTGAGCTCTGTGACATTCCCAACTGCGACGGAACCGTCACTACAGAGGCTCCACGCCCAGATACCAGGCGCCAAGTGAGACCAAGAGACAGGACGGACACCTTCCGCGATGGTCCGGTCATATCACTAGCCCGAAATGTATCGGATAATGAAATCGGACCGACTTTGAGACAGCAGTCGTTCAGCCATACTGGGGCCGGTGGATGGTTATACACTGAATGGTCTGAGGTACGTTATCTGGGTCTAGTTATAACTTGATATTAACTTGAGATTAAAGTCGAAACCCGCGATAAATTGAATTTTAGAAGTAATCTCTCCATTGTTATGGAGCTCCCATTGTGCAGATAATATCGCTGTTTTTTACCGGCTCTTGAGAATCCTACGTCAAAAACTGGAGACTTTGGTTCTTCGATCATTTTCACCAGATTTCATTAGCTACTAGTTTTTTGTGAGGATACTATAGGTTTTCTAGTGATTAAAGTCCTAAAGAAGGCTTAGGATGAAGATAATAATACTTCTAAGTAATTCTTTCCGCAGTGCGTGGGCTGGTGTGTTGGTGGTGGAGTCCAATCCAGAGGAGTCAGGTGTGCAGACCCAGCTGGCTGCGCCGCTCATCGCGCACCAACATCGTCGCAGACCTGTGCGCTGAGGAAGCAGTGTGAAGCTCAGTGGTTTACCGGTGAGTTAAACGTCACTTGAAGACGCACCTATGGTATACGACTTTCTGTATACTTGCGTTATAGTTCTGATAATTCTTATTTATTGGATATCTCTTTAGTTAGTCTTCAAGGTAGTTACAAGTTGGCGACTGGTAGTTCCCATCCTCACGGTCTGCCTGGACCACTATTACCATATTACTCGCTAATCATGCCGCTAAGTAGCAGTGCTCGCACAACAGGCTGTCTTACCTTCCACGTTGGAACAAAATAGTGTAAGACAGCCGGTACAATTACTATCACACGAAACATTGCACTCTGGATTGGCAATAGGTACATATGTGATCTGTCCAACATTGCAGATATCTACTGGCGTTGGTGATTGCTTAGCATTACTTAGCCCTTTCGGTGGTGTGTCTACCTTATGTAATAAAAAAAATCTCATACTGTAAATGCCAAAGTTCTAAATCATCTTTAACAGTAGGTCTTCTATCTGTACGATCTCGTCAGTTCTCTCTTGCTTCATCATATTCCCTGTTCCCATTTTCAGGCGAGTGGTCGCCCTGCTCCGCATCCTGCAGTGGCCGTCAAGTACGCGGGGTCATCTGCATCGGAGGTAACGGACGGCGGCTCCGGGATGGCTCGTGTCGCGCGCCGAAACCTGAGTCCGAGAGGGCTTGTGGAGGCACTTGCGCTCCTAGCTGGTACCTCAGCGATTGGAGTGAGGTTAGTAGGGGAATCACACTAATATTGTAAATGTAAAAGTTTGTGAGTGTGTGTGTTTGGTTACCTCTTCGTGCCCAAACGGCCAAACCAATTTAGATGAAATTTGGTATGCAGGGAGCTGATACCCTGTATTAACACATACAGTAAGCTACTTTTAGAAAAATAAATAAATAAATAATCCCGGTAAAATACACAGATCCCGTGTGATTGCGATATGCAGTAGAAATTGAGGGCGTCAGCCAGTTATAATAAATTCAGCGGCAAAATTATCCGCCCACCTCACTTTCAAAAAATAATCCGGAAGTTAAGATTTAGTTAAGGCCTTTTATTATTGATAAAAATTAAAAAATAGGGTTGCGTATCATTTTGCCACTGAGTATATTTCAAATACTTCTCCTACAGTGTCAAGGCCCGTGTGAGGCCGGCGTCCAAACGCGAACAGTATGGTGCGCCCGCGGCGGCGTCGAGGGCGCAGACGGCGCCGCGCGTGACTCCGAATGCCATAGCACGAGACCGCTGGCACGAAAAACTTGTGTGCCAGCGCGGTGTTCCACCAGCTGGCCGCAGGCCAACAGGCCTGCTGTCGCTCCCCCTGCAGGTCAGTAACATTTACAGGGTCTACTGAAGAGCCGTAGAGTAAAAGACCAGGAAAGAGCACAATTGCGTTTAACCGGGAACTCAGAAAATCAAATATAGATTTTTTGAGGATTCATTGTCGTTAATAAGTTTCAAGGAATCACGTTAAAATTGCAGGAACTTGTATACGGAATACCTAGGTACTAAACAAAAATTTAGTTAAACGAAGATATGCAAGCATATTCATATTCATGGGTTTTCTTTACAAGATATATTTTGATGAGAATAAAAGAGCTAGTATCTTCGTTAATCATGTTGGTTATTTGTTTATCGGTTGCTAATTAATGGTTACATAGATCTGTAATGAATGTTTTTAGTTTCAGATCCACAGCAGCGAGTCACGAGACACCAAAGCCCGAACACGCAAATTTCTAAAAATAGGCAGCATAACAACAACGGTAATTGCACAATTATCCAAATATTTCTTGAATAAAATTTAATGTCATAAGTAACTTGTTACTTGTCTGTCTAAAATCGTAAGAAAAGCTCTTGAAACAATGAAAATAAATGCAAAAAAACAGTACTCATTGAAGAGGGGCTCTCATACAAAGATGTCCTATTTTTCCTATTTTTGTACGATATCACTAAATGGCTACACATCGATTTTTTTTTTAATTTTTTTTTTTTAATTTTTTGGAATATCGATAAAAGCAAAACATAGGGGCATAGCCAAAACAGATACAAATATAACGTAAAAAAAATGTTGCTCTAATGTCATTATTCACGGAGAAAACAGGGGACTACGTTTGTATGGAGAAGGTGGTTTGAAGCGGGGCGACTCCTATCCTCTTAAGTTAGTCAATGGCACGGAACCCATACTGCGCGAGACCGACTTGTTTTATTTGACTATGTTCTGTGTTCATTTCAGGACAATGTGCTGACAAACTCAGCAACTGCGCACTGGCCGTGCAAGCTCGGCTTTGTCACTACCCGTACTATGCCGACTATTGCTGTCACTCGTGCCATGGAGGCCGGTAGATTGTGGTAAGGATCACTTACCTCTGTTCCTAGCAAAAAACACGGGGATTTTATTAATTTCATAATTATTTACACCTAAGTGTTCGAAAATGTACTTTCAATCGTGATTTGGGTTTGATTTTGATATTGTGTTCGACGGTGGAACGATTGAAGTCACATATTTGTCAAATGTCTTACAAGATATAAAAGTTCTAAAACAATCCCTTCTTTTAAATATTTGTGTGGCTTTGTTTGCAAAATTAGGATTTGTACAAACACGTTTAATATACTTACCTTCCTTGCTTTAGAAACTAGAGGACTAGTGGTCCATCAAATTCCCAATTAAAAGTTGACGGTTTAGATTTGGAACAACTTAATGTTTCCTTTTCAGACGACATGGCAATTAATTTTTGTTTGTTGTTGCAGGTGACGTGAAAGTTTCAGGCGCTATGACACAGTATTGTGATAATGAATAGACGCTAAGTGAGAATACGTAATCTATAGAGAGAAAAGCCGTGCGCACTTAAAACCAAATCACAGCAAATTGGATTGAAGATGGCTTGGCTTGAAAGTGTTTACAGTTCTCGATGTACGCCATTTGTTTAAAAAATGAAGTTAAAGTAGTGAAACAAAAATATGGACAAACACAATAAGAGTTCTATATCCACAACACAGTTACCGCCGTTTACCGCAGCTGAATGTGTTAAATAACAAAATGCCGTTTCTAGTATATACCTATTTGTAACATAAGATTTGGGCAAAGTATCTATTGTATAATTTTCGCTAAATATTTGGCTGGGAAAAAGATTCCTGTGAAACAAATAGATGCATTTTAAGATAAGTGCTTAAAATATGCAAGAGGGAATTTGTTCAAGATCTATTTGACATAAACCATCACTGAGTTTGGAATCAAGATCCACCACTACGTATATTACTTATGCCCTCTCTCGACAAAACTGAGGTATTCTATTGATTGACATCTTCGGTTATAGTTAAATAAAATCGATAAAGTGCCATAAAAATATCGATATAATAAACAAGAAGCCAAAAAATTTGGTCGAAATCCAAGCCGATTGGTGGTCACTCCACCACCAAGGGTAACTCTGAAACTTAAGGCGAAGAAATGGTTTCTCTGACGTTCCTACCATTTGCTAAATTTCATACAATATTTTGATAATGCTGATTATTGCAAAGCGGTAGGATTATCACACCCAGATACCAACAGATTTTGAGTAATAGCGCTGTAGTTAAAAGTTACGCATGGGCATAAGAGTTTAAACTATCTACTCTCTGTTATGCGCTGTAGAACAAATGACCAATTTTGCAGTAAATCTACATCCAATAGTGACCATTTTTTTCAACCAGAGAGCTGTCCTAACCAATTGGCCATTCCTTTACAATGTACACATCAGAAAACACGGATCTTAAATGCATATTTGTACTTTCCCATCTAAGAAAATGTTTATTTTGTTTAGAGATATTGTGCGTACAAGAAAGGATTAAGTATTAAGTATTAGTAGTGTCGTGATCTCCAATGTTTAGAGTTGAAGTCGATCTGTGGGGAAATGAAATATTAAACTTATAACGTAATAAATGCACACCATTTTGTACGTGTTACGCACCTTACTTGCTTGTATAACCTGAGATTGTATAAGTAAATGTAAAAAGTAAATTTAGATAAATTGTGTAAGGTTTTATATTTTCTTAATTGTGTATATTGATCGAGACGTTTTGTTAATCTGTCGTGTTATCCAATATTCCACGAGCCAAAACTAAAAGTTTGGCTTGGCTGCCATAGATTAATAGTAAGTATACTTTCTGGGGGCGATTGTTGAGAGACAGGTAGGGGGTGCTCCGTGTGTGCATTCAAAAATCTGGATACTTTTTTTAAACAATAATGTTACCAAATTCAGTTAAAATTGTAATAAAGAAAATTTGAATAGAAGACAATTTAGACAGATTGTTAAAGTCATCTTGCACCTCATTCCTTAGACTCTCATTAGACCTATCCGTAATTAACTATCGTTTTAAATAAAACGTTGTCGAATAATCTTTTTAGTTAGAACATATTGGCATGGTACTCAAAACATTGTACTTCACAATGTAAAGCTTAGGCTATGATAGGATACTTAAGGCAAAATTATAGTATTTTTTTATTTATACGGACACGAAATGCGGGTCCCGATTTCTATATATCTATATAAAATTTAAAGTGCAGACTCGTGGTTATACCAGGTTGTCATGCTATTGCTATTGGATAACAAGTTAGACACCAAATGAACCTAACCTTCCTAATTATGCGAAATAAAAAAGATTTCTGACTAAAGGAAGAGATTAATCTCTATAGCGGCGGTGTGACAATCTGGTTTGATCAGTCGCAAACAGTGCCGTAACTAGCTTTTTACGCGCCCGGTGCGAGCATTCAAAACTGCGCCCTTGAAGATACTGGTCTGGTCATTTCTGCGCCCCTCCAGGGTCTGCGCCCTGTGCCTGGGCACCGCTGGCAGCGCCCTAGTTACGGCACTGGTCGCAAAGATTTTCATGTAATTTTATTATCATTAAAAATATACAAGACAATTCGCGTCGATTTTTGATCCGTGTCGTCAAATACATTGCATTTTTCCCTGCTATGATTTTTTTCCGATTTGATTCGTCTCATTTTAAAAAATGTTGTATGTAATTTGTAATAGATTCGGGAGTCTCTTTTTAATACAAGAAGAAGAAAAGAGGCTTTCGCTTGCATTACAAGTAGATATGCAACAAAATCCGATTATTTCGATTGATGCGAGCTGTACTGGTTATTTTACTTAGTAAGTATAGTGTTGTGTTCATAAATATAATTTATTTAAATACTTACGTCAGTTTTTCTGTCAAAGAGTTTGGCTCTGTAAGTCATAGGTGAATATGTAAATAGAAATTATATGTATAGTGCATTTACTTACTGGCTGTTAAGTATTTATGTATTGTGTATTCGTAGGTAGAGTAACTTACATTGGAAATATAGGCGCTCTGCGTTTTTAATACATTAAAGTAACCCAACAATTGCAATAATGAGAAGAAGTACGCAGCTGTTAAAGCGTTTAAAAGTATTCGATGAAACTCGCAATCTATTGCATTTTATTTCAAAGTACCTAATACCGGACTGTGGTCCATTGCCCTTTGTGAAATAATTATTTCAATATGTCTACGTACGTACATACATAATTTTTGAGAACTGCTATCAGACGGTAATATGTAACTACGTATTTGATTTTGCATCAAATGCCTACTTAACTGCAGCTTACAAAATAATCAAATTTTACCCTATATCTACTAATGATGCGTAAAATAACAATGTACAAAAATTAAAAGGCTTAAAAACTTGATGTATTTTTAATTACCTTCATAATTTCCTTGACTTCTTTCTATGGAATGTGAGAAAAGTATGTGAATAATGTCTAAAGAACCATCAGGGGTTTTATCTATACATATTGTATACCTAATAGTGTTTCTTGTGGCCTACCTAACGCATTTGTCAAGTAGTGTGTAAGTATGTACGGAAACTGATGTCAGTTTCGTTTAACAACATTACCACCATGACGCTTTAAGTCTACAAATTCAATTTTTAAATTACATGCAACGGTTGTTATCCATATTGTTTCTGTTATTTTCTTTTTACGTCGTATAAATGTTATCTTTGAATGTTTTCCAAAATTATTACATAAATGTAGATAACGTAATGTATGCGGCTGTATACATAATAGGTAATGCACACTTCGGGATCCTTTTATAAACTACACTTGTCGTTAACGCCTTTTAAAATTATAAAATTGAAGTAGTATTAGTGTAAATCCAAAACTCCGATGATTGCCGAAAATTTTCAAGCAGCATTTAGAAAAAGGACGCACTGTATAATTTAGAATATTAATATCTTCGATAGTCGTTATTGATTTGTAGACGTGTTTCAAATTAATGATACGTCAATTTTATTTTGGACTAGGTCATACACTATCTCCCGATAATAGATATCACTCTAGATAAGATAATTCGGGGAATGAGTCAAACACTAAAAGCTTGTAAATGTTCATTGATTTTCGCTGGTAGGTTTCTACACAAGCCAATTAGTGGTTATATTTCGTAGAAACGAGTTGTTTTAGTCCTCAAATACTGTATAAGTTTAGATCCTATTATATTACATAAATACATAAAATCACGCCTATGTTCCCAAATGGGGTAGGCAGAGCTCACGAAACGTGAAATAGACGTATCCATGATTGTGACTATTTCACGCTTCGCAGCCGCTTCTAGCATCATTTTGGGTTTAAAAACAGATGTAAGCGGTAATATAATAGTGACAGGTTGCTAGCCTGTCGCCTAAAGAATACCTAAACCCATTTCCTTAGTCGCCTCTTACGACATCCACGGAAGAAATGGAGAGGTGCTATTCTAGACCCGACACCACACGGGTAACCTATTATATTAACGGACTGAAAATTGCGGAATGCTCCATACAAACTTCTACACCCCATTTTAGGGAAGTGGGGGGTTATGAAGAGACAAAAAGTAGCCTTTGTCACTCTCTATGCCCTAAACTATCTGTATCAAAAAAATCACGTCAATCCGTCGCTCCGTTCAGGCGTGAAAGACGGACATACAAACAAACACATTTTCACATTTTTAATATTAGTATGGATTAACTTTGAGACCTCGTTTAAGGAGACGCGAGGCGTCACGAGTCGCGTGCGGCGTTGCGTCTAGCGGTGCGTAAACGATTAAACGCTTCTCCGTAAACGCTCTGATAATATTCTGCGAAATAAACTAAATAACTAGACACTTCAATAAGAGCCATTGCCATAGAAGACAACTAAAAATCGGCAACATTCTTGTTCAGCAATCAAAAGCTTGGTAAATGCAAGAAATGCTCACCTTGAACCATTTCAATGAAAATAAATAACGGTATGTTTACTAAATGGATTTAAAGTTACCTATAATAATTCTATGTACAAAACGTAGGTACACGTACTAGGTACAAGTTATACAGAAGAATTAATTGCCAAAAAATGTTTAAAATTTAATTTAAAACTAGCGAGACTCCCTCATGGTAAAACAAAAGGGACAGTTTTTTTTTTTGATTTAAAGAATCTGGCGTTACTTTGCGGAGGTCCGTGTTAATGAATCATTCCGATAACTTTGGTCACCCGCGGCCTTAAAGCTAATAAATGTGTATCTGTGTAGCTCCTCCTCCACGCCGAAAGAAAATGAAACGCGTCGCCGTTGTGTGGTTTTAGTTGTACTTTTGCAAAAAGGTTTACCAGGATGACAGTGAAGGATGATGATAGTACATACACAACTACCTACACGAAGAACTGATTGTATAAAAAGAGAATCTATCAAAAGCACGTCAAAATCCTGCTGTTATTACAGGGCATGTTCTAGTGTGCGTGGTCTCAATTCTTGATTTACAAGATATATTAGACATCCCTACTAGCTGATTGTATAAAACCTAAACATCCTTCAAACCTTTTGAGAATCCAGCAGTGCGTAACGTACACAGAATTATCAACAGACGTGTCAACAATCACGAAGAGCCACTTAATACCAAGTTTGCTGAACGCAACGTGTGAAGAGGCAAGACCTCTTCAACAGCAACTTTCTTTTAAACAATGGAACAAATTACATTTATAATTGTACTGGGAAACCCAAGGAAAGACGTTAAAGACAATAGTAAAATAATGACAAGAAATATCGATCAATTTAATTCAGTCAATGAAAATGTTTGCCTTTCTACATTTAGGATAACTATTAATCTTTTAGCGCACATCTTGATTTCATTGGTTGTGCTTATTTGCTTGTGGTATTCATGTAGATCACCGAAATTAAGTGTTTTGGAGCTGCATATTGTACTATGTGTTTTAGGGGTAAGTCAAACGAATTATTTGAAAATATCGTGCAAGCAGTTGAATCGTTTTTCTTAATGTGAATTTTCGGAAATTCTATTGATTCATATTTTTATTCTTAGTGTGACAATTTGGTTTATCAGAACTGCATTTGAAGAAGCCGTGGTAGTTATGGTTAGATCTGAATTCCTTCATTTCAAAGGTCGAACCTCTGAATTTTTCGGAATTAAAGTGCAAAATTATTTTTGTGACGGTCATTTAATGTTCTGTATGAATTTCCAAATCCGCACAGGGCTTGCGGAAGTACAGTCTAAGCTTTATGTTATCCAGAAAAAGTTTGTTCCAGTGAGTGAGATGTAAAGTTATTAGTTTTTGTTAGCCACAGATTCAATCAAAATAAAGTTAAACACTTTTAACCCGTGTCACCTTTTCACAAGATTATTAAAAATATTTCTCGGTTATTGCTACTCATAGTCGACGTCTGTTTTAGTAATTAAGTAGACATTTGGTTTAATTGTCTTACAGTATCAGCTCTTCATGTCTCAAGGAACATTAGTTCTAGCAAAGCACAACAGCTGGTCACTCTACATAAAAAGACGTCACAGAAGAACCATCCATTTGCTCTTGGGAATAATAGGAACCATACTAATATTGGTCGGCTCAATTGTAATTATCAAAGAAAAGAACGTCAATTTTAATACAATTCATGGAATTTTAGGTAAGTACTACAGTAAATGAACACCATAAGTACATACTTAAAGTACAGGTACACGCACTGTTGAAGTTTCACAAGCCAATCCTAAATATTCTTTGGCTAGATAATATTCGGCAACGTATGAAGTTTTACTTTCCGCCTCTATACTAATTTTGCCCGCAATGATAAAGCTGGATTTCTGCCGATAAGATATAGTTAACACCATAGGTTTATCTGTAATAAGTAACATACCAGAGATTCGTAAAATCCCTAATCAATCAAAACATTTTTCCCGATTAACTAATAACATTTCACTCTAATTCAGGTCTGTGCGCACTAATAACGGCGTTGTTGAGCGCATTAATTGGGATGATGACGTCTCTTATTTCAAAATTTACCTGCTCTGCAATCTTCTTGAATTGTATCAAATGGATCCATGGGTTTAGTGGAATCGTCACTCTTTTCCTGTCCGCCGCGAGTCTTCACTATGGCTTTGACAAGACGTCATTCAACAGATGGATTGACAGTGAAAACTTCATCATCATCCTCAAGATCTTTACTTGGTTATTCACCATTATTGTCGGAATTGAGTTTTGGATCAACATGGGTCAGAGGATAAACTACAGGATGACCATGCGCAATAGGCAGACGGAGTAAAGTTTACGAGTACAGGATAATTTTAAACTTCATAGAAATGCTTACGCAAATGCGTACAGGAAAATGAATTATCGTAATAAGCTTACATGATATGCATTTATCTAAATAAATACTTGGAAATAACAAACAAACGATTTATCTAATAATCTACTGACGATAACCTTCTTTCTGAACTAAACATTAACAGTTACAAACCCACTTTAAGATACAGCGCACCTATTTTTCATTGTTAAGATAGTGATTACAATTTTACATACAAAATGTCAAACAACACAGAAGGTTCTAATAATTTTAGGTTGGTCATGAATGTGACCAACACAGTGACGAATTTACTGCTAGGAGGTGTTGCGATCAGTGCTTTTTGTTTCGCAAGTTTTGTTCCGGGACAGAATAATCTGTCACAACATGTTTACCTGTGTGTCATTGGGGTAAGTGCACTTTATGTTTACCTAACTTAATCTAATTTGAAGACCAACAAAATCCTCGTGAGATGCAACCCTGATTTCATTCATAAAATTGAAGCCAGTATGATGGTAGCATAATTTTAAATACTTAGGTACTAACTCTGATCTTTAGTTATGTGTTGTGCAATGCAAAATTGCAATAAAGAATTTAGACAGTATCACATCACATTGCATCATTCTCATACAAATGTAGATAGCTACTATTTTTTTTTCTTTTTTTCAGTATGTGATCTTGATGACACAAGCTATCCTCACTTTCAATCCTCACAATGGGTGGTCAGTATCCTTACGTCACCAAGACAAAAAAGTGGTTCACTGGGTGATGCAGGTCGTCGGAGCCATCTTTGCTATCACTGGCAGTTGTATTAGAATTAGTAACATCTATAACAATTTCCAGACTGCTCATGGAGTATTTGGTATGTACATCTTCTTTGTTAAATTTTTTGCTTTAATGTTAGCCTAAGTAACTAGTTCAAGTAATTTCCAGATAGATTCGTATCGTATTTTACAATTACTTTGTGATTCATCTTTTATTGAATAAGCTGTAACTTCACGGATGTCGTTATCAACTAATGTAAACCGAAAAAGATTAGCTGAAGTCGACTAAACATCAGCAGTGGAATTTGGGATTCTTTGTTAAATCAACTACTTCCAGAAAACGTTAAAACGATGGCGAATATAGAAGTTTGCTTGAAATCTATTTATCGTTATCCTGCAGGATCTACGCACTCTGCCAAGATAGAAAATAACCTATATCATTCTTCGAGAAATAAACTATCTCCGTAACGAAATTTGTCGAAATTGGTGACCTGGTTGAAGCGGGAAAGTCAGCAGACAGACAAAGTTACTTTAGCATTTATAATTATTAAGCAGAGATCAGTATGGATCAACTACCGTGGAAGAAGCGGTTCGCGAAGTACCCCCACTTCTTAAAACCTTGCTAAATTAGATGCCAGAGACTGCGAAATAAATTTACCTATTCACGTTTATTCAGTAGCAGTATTCGATATGCGTTTTACACATAATTATGTTCGACGTTTAGATTTTGTTTCTTTTTAACGTTAAGCTTGTCAAACTATTGCTTGGGTCAAATAGCAAGTGCGTTTTTGTTCCAGGTCTGATGGCCATGATCTTGACCTTCATCAGTCTCATAGGTGGCGCTGTTGGCCTGTATATTGAGAGCACCCCCATCGTCAAGCTCGCACATTCAGGAGTGGGGTCGTTGACCCTCCTATTTGCTTTCATTGGTCTCTGCTTAGGTTTCGACAAAAACATCTTCAGAGGTTTAATGGGACAAGGATCGGCTGACTTACTAATTGCTCTAGCGGTGTTCGCTTTATGCGGAACGTTGTTTACTGCTAGCATATCTAATGTTAAACGATTCCCTAGACGTTGAATAGTGTGTAATGAGGTGTGTAGGGAAGTCAAAGATAGTTGACAAATGGACGAGGTCTTATTTATAGGCAACATTAATATTCCAAAAGTGTTATCTAACTATTACTTCATCAATTTACTCATCTTGCCTTAGCATAAAATTGCACCTTAACCCAAACCACAGGTCGAAGTAGGAACTTTCTGTTGATCTTTAAAGTGTTAGAATGGAATTGACTAAAATCATCATCAAGGTTTGTTTGTAAATTTTGTCACTAAGTACTACCTAATTCAATTCTGTTTTTTTTTGTAACCCGTCAATTTGGTACTGTTACCTTTGCTTGGTAAAATTACAATTAATACGCATTATTCTTGTAAAGTTCCTTGAACGCCATTCATCTTGGACATGACGATATTTCCAAAAAAACTTTCTTAAAAATATTGTATTGATATGCGGTTAATTAAGATTTCTAAAAGTGATCTTAGGATGATATTTTTTATATATTTAACGTAGGTATTTTCTTAAAGTTGGCCTTTCAGATCAGCTTAGAACCTCAAACACCAACTCCCGCGTACTTTCCTTCGTATTTTATATTTTTATTTTATTTTTAGTCACTGTGACATTTTAAATTGGTCTAAAGCATGTTACTGTAAGTAACTGTTTATTTTAGTTTTAACTTGGTTGGTATTATGTGTATGTACGTAATTACGTATGTAAGATTAAAATTTAATGTTAGGTAAACGTCACTTTTCGATGAGATCTAATCGAGTGAGGAAAATAAAATGTCCACTAGTACATAATTATAGTGTTATGTAAATACTTATTTATCATTTCAATTGAACACTAAGTCAATCATGGAGGCAATGATTATATCAACTGAAATATCAATTAATACGTTGAATAATTTTCCTTACCAGGTATTTTATCTTTTAACGTCATACGTTTTTACAACAATTTTTATCACAATATCCGTCATCCATTACTTACGTAAGTTTAAATATTTAATCGCAATCAATCAATTTGAATAGGATTTAACTTGGATATTTTATTTATAGGTAGTGTGCTAAAATAAATTTTGTAATGTGTAAGTTGACGTTTCATTTAAAAACCTTATTGAAATATCTAAAGTTCACTCAGGCACTTATTATAAAGATGTTAGAAAGTTAGACGTGGACATTTCCATGGTACCGTATTGAACCTTAGATATAGAATCAATTCATTGAGATAATTGATTAAGTATTGTGTTAATGATGTTGATGATGGGTCACGGATTGACCTGAAACATGTCGAGCTAATCTCGGTGTAAACAACGTGAGTAATTCCGTTATTTTTCACTATGTGTTTTTATTTGTTTATACAAAACTCAAGGGTCGCACGTTTTGGAACTTTTCGGCACGGAGCTGTTTTATTTTATTGCATGCTTAGCATTAAGTTACTATTTTTTATTTTTAGATTATGAGTTCAATTAAAAATGTTTTATCTGTGTCAAATTTCTGTCAGTAGGTACCTTATTGTATTTTTCTTTGTTTCATTATTTCTTTATAAACTTTCTGTGTGATGTCGAAATAAAATAATACCTCATCTTTTCTTTGGCTTCAATATTCGACGGCTAAATTTTTATATTCGTTTGCTAAATTCCAATGTTCGACAGGTAAATTCTAATGTTCGATAGCTAAATTCCAATCTTTGATTACTAAATTCTAATGTTCGACAGGTAAATTCCAATGTTCGACAGCTAAATTTCAATGTTCGACAGCTAAATTTCAATGTTCGACGGCTAAATTCCAATGTTCGAGAGGTAAATTCCAATGTTCGACGGCTAAATTCCAATGTTCAAGAGGCAAATTCCAATGTTTAACGGCTAAATTCCAATGTTCACTAATATTTGTATTAGGACTGAAAATTATGTTTATTAATACAACGTCCTTTACCCAGCAGGCATTTTTATCAACGTAAATATAAGGCGCCCGATCTATCGAACGAATTTATCTAAAAATCAAAAGATAAGTGACTAACCTACCTTACGTATAAGTACACTAAGCACACACCCAAACGCATATTTCCTAATATCCGATCTAAAATAAAATTGTCCTTATCAATGTGTCATAAGATTCATTATTCAAATGCGTGAATTTCCCAGAGTATATTGTTGACCGTACCGATGATCGCAACAAGTAATTTTGACATACGTTGCATATTATCGTCACTTCCATATGTGACACGATTAAAAGTGGCCGTCGATTTTGCAAACGCAAAAGTCTTCGTAAATATTATTTAGAAGTGAAAATTCACACATAACAAAATGAAACGCGAAATGGGCGAGCCCTCGGTGTTCATACAGTTCATGAATGTGACCAACACATTGACACATCTGGTTCTAGGAGGGGTTGCTATAAGTGCTATATTATATGCAATCTTCTTCCCTGGATCAAATCATCTACTGCAGCATATTTATTTATGTGTGGTTGGCGTAAGTACAGTTTTAATCTTGTATTTATTTTCTGAATTATTATCTTTTTCCTTTACTTTTGTATACAAGCTTAAAAAAACATCTTATTTATTGCAAAAAATAAAAACCATGACAAACTAAAAATACTTACAATTAATTTTCTATAAATAAAAAAGTAGTCCCAAATCGCTGTCAGGCGGCAGGGTGCACATAAGACTGGCAGCATTGCCACGCTGAATGGCGATGCCAATCCTCTGGGAAAAGAACGAGCCTGCCCTCTGGTCCCCTGTCGTGCTCACGAGCTTCGAGGCAATTAAATAGTCCTGTACAATTTGTGAGCCCCCGGTTTCCAAGATCCTAAAGCTTCAGCCCCAAACGAATCCATTTTCTTATTTAATAAATTGCAATATTAGAGAACCTCCAGACGTCATCCAATTTTGCAAAAATCTTGCTTAGAAATAAAAAAAATAACATCCAATTTGGTTACTCTTTTAACGGCTACATATCTCTCTTTTCATGTTACTAGTCCGGAAATCAGATAGTTCAATAAATTAAATATAGTCCATTCCTTATTTTATATGGGTTGCTCGAAACACCATGGATTTTATTGTCGTGTCCTGAGAATGTCTTAAATTTTTTGCGATTACGTCTTTTGTGATATTTTCTGCAATTTATTAATTATTTCTACTCAAAATCAGGAGCAAGAAAGACAGTGTTCCGAAAATTCCACACAAAATTTTGAATATCCTATTTTGTTACCTTATACAAAGTTATGAAAAATGGTAACACGACAGAAAAAAATATCAGGGATACCTTTATTTCGCAATATTTAGAATAAAAAAAGCTCGTGATTCTGAGTAAAAATAACATAATATAATTATTGTAGCAAATATAAAAAAATATAATACAGGCAAAAAATTAAGAAATGCTATTTTACTTCAATTTTAATCCAGCTTTTGGCCTATTATTATAAGTAAGCAAATAAGTACCTCATCATAGTGAAATCTTAAATGTAATGAAAAGTGGTAGATTAAAAATGTGAGTCTGATGGTTGACTAATTTCAGACAGAAAGAAGCAAAAATGCTATTCGTAATTTCCAATTCGGATTTTCGAACTATTTGTTGACTATTAAGTTCAATAATTTTTCGTAATTATCGATCCATTTTTTTATATTTTTGTAATTCTAACTCATTGTTTTTATTTTGTCTGCCTTGATGATTGCGAATAATTAAAATCAAAGTTTCCGTAACTAAACTGAGTACCTTCAAAAGGAGAGATTAGATCTTTTCCCCAAACTCGTCAGTTCCGCGTAGCATTAGTTCCATTCGCATTTTTCCCCACTCAGATTTTTACTCATTCGACGTTTTTATCATTCATAGGTATTGCCAATAGTCATAATTATTCAATTGTATATTTGCTCAATCAGTTTTTTTATTATTCCTGAATTTTACCAGGGTCCTGATTTTCTAATAGCAAATTTACTCAATCCGTTTTGTTTATTATCTTAAGTATTCATGGTAAATGACGTTTAGAAAATATAATGTATGAAAAATATAAAAGTAGATATTTATATTCATATTTAAATATGTATTCGTTGGAACCATAGAAGATACTGGTATAACTTAATAATATCACGCAAGAAAGAAACGTGTTACGTAAAGCTACAGCGAATATTTTTTTATAATATCGCGTACAAAACTGGAAACGGAACAATATCGCGTAAGAAATTACAATATTACGAAAAATAACGACAGGAAAACATATGGTATGAGAACAACATCGTGTAAAAAATTAGAATATTGCAAAAAATAACGACAGAGAAATTTCCGGTATGGGAACAATATCGCATAAGAAATTAAAATATCGTGCGAAATGTCGGTTACACATATTTGAGAATAGGAATGCAAGCGAATGACAAAAAAAAGTGAATAGGTAGAAAATCGAGTGGGGAAAAATGCGAATGGAACTAATGCTACGCGGAACTGACGAGTTTGGAGAAAAGATCTAATCTCTCTTCAAAAGAGTCCTACACATGACATAGCTTTCACAGCTATGAAACATAAATTATCACGGAATGATCCACTTAATATCGTAACAGATGATTAAAGAATTAGGTTCAGGAAGTTTGTATGCAATTTGTTTGCAACCTGCTTCTTTAATTTCTTTTTAATTTAACTTTTGTGTCAAAAGTCGGAAAGAAACGTGAAATAGTCATAGTTGTGTCTATTTAAAGTTTGTATGTAAATTATTCATTTATTTTTCAGTATGTTCTCATGATGGCCCAATCTATCCTTACCTTCAGTCCTCATAACGGATGGTCTGCGTCGATGAGTTACCAAGACAAGAAGGTGGTCCATTGGATGATGCAAGTTATCGGAGCTATCCTCGCCATCACTGGGAGTATCATTAGGATCACCAATTTAGATAACAATTTCCAGTCTCCCCATGGAATTTTGGGTATGTATCGTGCGTGGTTTTGTTATATTTTGACTGTCTTGCATTCCCTGTGTGGTGTCGGGTTTAGAATAACATCTCTCCATTTCTTCCACGGATGTCGTAAGAGGCGACTAAGGACATAGGTTAAGGTATACATTAGGCGACAGGCTAGCAACCTGTCACTATTATACCTGCCACCTCAAAACCTAAAAAATACTATGCTAGAAGTGGCCACAAAATTTGAAATAGTCATTGTTTTGTCTATGTAGCGTTTTGTGTGCTCTGCCTATCCCGTTTGGGAATACAGGCATGATTGTATGAGTCTTGCATGACTGTGGTTACTCCAGAAGAAGTAAGCACGTCAAGCTCATCCTGCAGCGCTATTGTCTAACCTAACACATCAATAACCTACATCGATGTCTCGGAGGAAAACGATCTAAATCTCATGCGTCACGATTAAGTGATTTCGTGTAAAAAACTAAATTACGATTTCGAGAGCATTACGCAGAAGCATTTTTAGTAAATCATTCGTTCGATTTGGTTTAAGTGTCCAATTTGAAATATGGGTATTGACATTGTTTGCGATAATTTTACGTGATAGCAAATGTTTCAAATGTTTCAATTTCAAAGCGATTTTTGGTTTCAATTGTCAAATTATAGATTTTTGGTGCGTTAGATAATAGCACTGCTGGTTTTAATTGAACCTGTTCCCAACTTCGGTTAGTACAGAACTTTCTAAATATCTGTCAGAAGATAGTAAACTACATGTGTGTTTTGAGTTACTATAATTATAAATTTGAAACGATCGTCACACTTACAGTCACTTTGAAAAAAAAAGTCCTCTTCATCGTTCCGACGACGGCGACCCTGGCTGTGATTAGAAATATTGTATTGTACCTACAAGTTAAAAAAAAGTATGTTCTAGCATGAGCCCTAATATCGCTCGCTAGGCCAAAATTCCTTTTAAATATTCTGTTGCAATATGGAGCACAGTTCCTTTGAACGAAGTGGCTGATCGAAAAATTATGATTACTTGTATTTTTTTATCGTTACATACATACATAAACTCACGCCTGTATTCCCAAATGCAAATTCCAAAGGCACAGCACACAAAATGTATATTTCACGTTTTGTGGCCACTTCTAGCATATATTTTTCAGATTTTAAGATGGCAGGTACAATAGTGAAAAGTTGCTAGCCTGTCGCCTAAATATACATACATACACATCAATCACGCCTGTAATCCCAAACGGGATAGGCAGAGCACACAAAACGATGACTATTTCACGTTTTGTGGCCACTTCTAGCATAATAATATATGTTTTAGGTTTTGAGGTGGCAGGTACAATGGAAGAAATGGAGAGGTGTTATTCTAAACCCGACATCATCGTTATCGTTGCTGAATCTTAATCGAATGAAATCAGACGTTGTATCATTTTTGTACCAAGTATTGCTAGTTTTTCAATTCTGAGTCACTTCCAGATGATTCAGCTAAAATAGGTACAATTCAAAATCGAAACCGATGTCCGTTTCATTGTTGACATTATCTATACCTAAACATGAAAAAATATCTCCATTTGAGAGAAATTCACCTAGCTGATATCAAAACGGGCATGTCTGCTGATCTCCTGTAGATTATGCTGGCAGTTTTATCGGAACGCTTTATCTTAAGAAAAACCGGATTACGTAACCAGCACTGCTAGTAATTTGGATTTAGTTGTGCAATTGCATTAGGTATTATAAAAACAATAATTTTGTTGAAAGTGTATTTTTAAGTCGACCAGTTTCCATCGATTTGAATTAGTTTAGAAATATGTTCATATCAGTATCACATTCTCGCGAAGATGCTCGTAATATTCTGATTTGTGCTGCTGAATCGGCCGCCGCGCCGTACGATCTAGATACCTATCTACAGCAGTACTATTAGCCGTTACATTGGAATTGGAGTTAGAAAAATGTTCACCATCTTTTTCGTTTCTTTCAGGACTTATCGCAATGATCCTGACAGCCATTAGCCTCGTAGGAGGAGTCATCAACTTATACATGAACAAAACTGTCTTCACCAAGATCATCCACTCCTGTGCAGGGTCGTTGACCCTCGCGGCAGCCTTCCTCTGCCTCTGCTTAGGTTTTGACAAGCCCATGTACAGAAATGCGTTCGGCAATGCTGCTGCCAACCTCAGTATTTCCTTGACTGTGATAGGTTTAGTAGGCACTCTCATGTCAGCATCTATTTCTAATGGGAGAAGGTTGTTCAGACGATAATTGTTCCTAAGTATCTCTTAATGCTTTAATTTATAAGACAAAATTGTTACTTATAGTTGGATCACAAGTATAATAAATAAGAACTGGACAATAATGAGAATTAAGTAATATAGATTAATAAAAGGTGTCGTCGTAAAATTTTGGAGAAATTGGTAAAATGCATACTGGCATATATTCAGTGGCAAACAATGAAGTATACAAAAAAGACATTTAAAAATAGTATTGGCCAATTTGTTTCTCCGGCTGACCAAATTTACCAAAAACCTATGTTGTAACATGATAGAACTAATAAAAGTGTGAATTGGAGAATAAACTGCTGGTGATGTTTTGATTACTTATTACTTAGATTATTTATTTGACCATGATCCTACCGTAAGGCTGAAGTCCAGTTTAACTCGAATTTAGCTAATTTGTAGACCTTCAACTAAGAGATGTGGCGATAAGAGACTCCTAGATGAAGTGCAGTGGACTAAACCGAAACATATCGAGTTAAACCAGATTTAAGACATTAATTATCTGTATTCACCACAGATTATTTATGATTTTGCATTATAGCTGTAGCGTATGGAGAAGTGTGGTGTGAAAAAGGATTAGGTACCTATGAATGTTGGGCACGTGGGGAGAATGAATGGCACTTAGAAGAACCGTATATCGACCAGATCGACGACATTTTGAAGACAGGCCATATTAAAAGTACCCAAATCTGATTGATAAGCATTTATAACGGGAAGGACGAATGTGAATGAAGCGA
>BHDV01020987.1:82654-117871 GCA_005406045.1 Adoxophyes honmai
TCACATTTAGTAGTTATGGTAAGTCCTGTATTGCACTTGCGTAGAGTTGAAATTAGCTAGACATGGTTCAGGCTGATCCGCGACGAATCATCAGGAGTAACGCGCTACTGCGGTTGCGGATAAACGCACTATACTTACTGCTATACTATTCACTGTAAGTGAATCTCACAGTGCCTAGTTTTATGTCTTTAAGAGTAATAATGTTATGTATACAGATAAATATCTTACTAACGATCTATCCTTATTTGATGCTACTCTTGTAGAACGTAAAGACACCTTGTTCAGAACAAGATTCTCTTCATACAGCTTACGTGCTGGTCATTTATAACATAATAATAATAATATCATAAAGTCAGTTTTTATGATCTGATAAAAAGTCGTCTAAAGAAAAAACCCATCGAACAATCTTATCTAGATGTACTCAAGCAAGACAGGCTTATTTCGTACTATCTTTTCTAATATAATAAAACTTTAAGTACTGCAGGATTATTTTACTCGTAATTTTCTATTGGTATCACATGGATTGATTGTAAAACTTATCAAAATGACGATAATTATAGACAGATGTTCTTGGAACTAATTCTTCTACTGATTACACGTCTTTTTGAGAAAGTAACTATTTTAATATCGTTTTAAAATACTTAATTCTTTTTCTCCAATTTCGTTATTATAAATTATGTTATAAAGTACCTATCAAAGTTCAAGTAATGCATAAACAATAATTATTAAGGTAATGTACGTAATGACAAATTTTATAACTAATGTTACATTTTTTTTTAAAGAATAATAAAATTATTGACAATAATTCATTTTAAATTCCTAGATTGAACTGAGTACCTAACATGACCTTTGTGACAGGGTGACATAAAATTGGTGAAACAAAATTAATGCATTTTACTCAGTTAATTAGTTCAAATTATTAAATCGGGCTAGTTAAATTTAGGATATATCCATAATAGTATTGTGGTGAATTGAAATCACTAATTTAACCAAAACGAGTTATGCATTTTACTGTCTAGCAATATCTGAGTAAGACACTTACTTTGTATTATCATTTTGATTCCTGTATAGTGTTCAAATTGCATCATTTAAAAATGAAATTGATCGTTAACTTAAAGTTAAACGCATTTACACGTCGTAGTAACCCTTCAAGTAACTTGTACCAAAATAGATACACTGGAATTCAAGATACGTACAGATTTATCTTAAAAAATCAATGATAACAGTTTACGCGTGTATCACAACCTGCCAATCGTAGATGATACTTCAATAGCGCAAGTGCTTTTCGTTGTAACGAATCAATATTTTGGTGATTTTCTTGAAGTTTTGTACGGAGTAGAAAAAAATGAGGCATCCAAATGAGTTCGGTCCACCACCGCCGCCTCCGCCGCCGTCGCCGTCTGTTTTTTTAATCTTCTTGAATATAACGAACACAGTAACTCATTTGTTTCTGGGAGGTGCTGTTACATGTTCATTTCTTTTCGTTATTGTTTGGAATAACATCTTATCGATGCCTATAAATATAAGCAGTAAACTGTCAACCCATGTTTGCTTATGTGTGATTGGGGTAAGTAATACTTATAAATATTATATCTATATCCATGTCATAACGTACGTACTATACGCTAAGACGCAATGAGCAATAAAAAGCAATAAGTAATATTATGTGAATATGGATAAAGTTGTGAATGCGACTGTTCATACACTCGGAATTCTATATGAATTTTGCCTTTCAGGCTCATTTCTTAAAGCACACTTGTATATTAATTCCCTTCATGTATCAGTTTTATGAAATAGCTTACTGCTTATAATAGCTATTAAATACCTCCTTACAATATTAGAAAATCCAGTACTGAAGGTGATTAAAAACGATTTTAAGGTGTGGACTTGTGGAGGTTGTCTGATTTATTTTCCATAGCCGTATATTTCAAATATTATTTTGAAACACACGTTCTTAACTGATTACAAACTGAGATTATGCGAACCAGAAAACCAAACCCACGTCAATCTGCTGAAAATGAAAACCATCATGTTTTGTTTATACAGTAAAATTACTAAATTTTTCTCGTCATTCGACAAGTTTTAATATTTTTTCCCCTTGAGACTGTCAAATTGATAATAGCGCTGGAATTCCTTTAGATAAACTGCTTATATCTACTCAGTAATCTCTCTTACGCACAGTATTGAAATAGAATTGAAGACATTTAGGTACTGAAGATTGTCTTGATGAGTCTATGATCCCAAATGGGGAAGACATAGCAACAAAATGCGACCTAGACAAAATCATAACTAGTACATGTTTCGTAGCTATGTATTTAGATCTCAAAACAGAAGATGTAGGTATAATAATGACAGGTTGCTAGCGCACTGCCTAAAGCACCTGCCAAACGAAGCTGTCCTTTGTGGTTTCGGGCCAGAATAACACTTATCTAAGTATTTCTTTTGTGGGTATCCTAAGAGGTGCGTAAAATCCTGTTCACACTAGCGCTTCTTTTTGGCGATTTTTAGGCTCAATTCACACCAGAAGAGCGGCGAAGCGCATTTCTTCCGTGGATGTCGTAAGAGGCGACTAAGAACATAGCAACCTGTCACTATTGTACCTGCCACCTCAAAACCTAAAAAATATTATGCTAGAAGTGGCTACAAAATGTGAAATAGTCATCGTTTTGTCTATGTAGCGTTTTGTGTGCTCTGCCTACCGCGTTTGGGAATACAGGCGTGATTGTATGTATGTATGTATATAAGTGTAATAAAATGACGAGTGGCTTTTTTGTTTTTGCAGTACATCATTATAATGGCCCAAGGTGTGCTGGGCTTCAGTTCCCATGCGGGCTGGGGTCTCTCCTTACGGTACGAGGACAAAAAGATCGTCCATCTGGCGATGCAGGTCGGGGGTGCTGTCTTGGCTCTAATTGGCAGTAGCATCAGAATCGCAGAGAGGGACAACAACTTTGAATCAGCTCATGGAATTTTAGGTAAGTATATTAACGGTTTGTTCCAGAAAATGCTGTTGCCAGCTAATCTGCTTGCATAATAATTCTTTAATTTCTATCCACCCAAGCGGTAGGATTGGCACAGCGTATTGTGGAGGGGCGCAAAGTTTGAAGTTAACTACACTATAGGTTTAACACAGCAACACGAGCAAGTCGTTTCCTGTTGTTACCTTGTCACTTTCTGATGTCTCTAGTTAGACAGTGACAGCTAAGCTGGCTGATTCACCGCACTCCGTGATGGGAGACAAAAACGGTGATTAGCCTTTTCGGTATTAGTTTCTGCATGACAATCGTTCTTGCCAGGCTTGAGATATAATATTCTGCCTACCCCATTTGGGAATACAGACATGATGCTAATGTAAGCTACGTATCTCTTAACATCACCTTTCTTTTCAGGACTTGTGGCCATGATTCTGACCATCATCAGCCTCATAGGCGGCGCTGTCAACCTCTGCTTGAGCTCCATAGTCTTCACGAAGATCTTCCACTCCTGCGTAGGTTCACTGACCATGCTTTTCGCATTCTTGTCTCTATGTTTTGGTTTTGACAGGCCAGCATACAGAGACATCATGGGAGACGACATTGCTAATTATGCGATCGGACTCACTGTGGTGGGATTGGTTGGAGTTCAGATCTCCGCTGTGATTAGTAATATTAAAAGGATTACTAACCGTTAAGTATGAAAACATAAGCTTAGAGGAGGTATTGTTCTAGTATAAGTAAGATATAGTATAGGGAATACAAATATAAGTACACTACGAAGACGTCAAAGGTCCATATCTGTATGCCACTCACTACCCATAAGGTCTATGTTTATATTGACAAAATGGCCTCTATTGTTCAAATACATCGTGAGCCTGAATAATCCGCAAGATTTTAAGGAAAACTGCTTTGTTATCGAAATACAAACGACTTTTTTTAATCAAAACTTCTCATGCATTATTTACCTTTCTCTGTCTCGTTAATTAAAGTTTAGTACACAAGAAAGTGTCAATCTCAAAAAAAGTAAGTACTTAATTTGACCAAAGCATACGTAGCAATATGTAATAACTCATTTTATCGATACGAATAGGTGCGATGTTAAAATCATTCGACTTATTCAGGCCCACCGTGTTAACGTTTAACATAAGCGACAAGAGCAATACCACAAACGACATCAACTTGGCTCTCGCTATCTCTTTTTATTAAATACCTAAAGATGCTGCGAGAAAGAGAAAGCGAGTGGTAAAATGATGGAAATTATAATTTCACATTAGATTTATGAACTATAAGGGTGGCGATCAAAAAGTTGCTCCTGCATTACGGTACGTTAAAATTTAGTTAAAATTGTTACTACTTTTTCCATTGTAACACGAAAATAAGCCGTATTTTTTATATGGATAAGTTTTTTATCCTCACCCAAAAATGAGCTGTGTCCTTTTGATTTTTTAACAGGCCGACAGCTTACGACGTTCACTTTTCTTTTTTACCTTTTTAGTTATAAGAAATTACTATTGTAGACTTATTAACAGTCCAATGGATTAATTTCTTCATAGAAATTTAAATATTTTTCAAGTAATTGTTATATTATGTAATCCTTAATCGCACTTTGACAAGTTTGCGCGTTAAACTAAGTGGAACTTTGTTGCCGTCAACTTTTTCAAAATTTTCTAACCATTTTTTTGATGAGGATAGCAAAAGTTCTCTGTACAGTTCTACCAAGAGACGTGAGAGATACCTATATATCTAGTGCATAGTGTTTTGCCACTAAAAAAAGTCGGAATTCGACGACATGCGAAGTGTCAATCAATTATTGTAAAAAAGAGTGACATTCTCATATTACATTTAACATTGTTATTCAGAGCCAAATGTCAGAATTATAAAAAAAAATACTAAGGCTGACTGAGCACAATACAATAATGTCACGAAGTTTTCTGATGAAATACGAAGAAAAAATATTCAGCACTATATTATTTATTAGTACAAAATACATAATTCTCACGCCTGTATTCCCAAGAGGAGTAGACAGAGCACATGAATTCAAAAATCCAGTGCCACGTTTAGCAATTTCAGGTTAACCAGATGGTATTTATGACTACTTGTAAATTATTATTTCTATTGTTAAATTAATAATGATATCGTGTTATCTTCGTACAAGCTGAATGGCCTTATACGAAATGAAATAAAAGATTTAATTTGCGATAAAACTTCGTAATGGCTTAGTATTACTTAAGAATTGATTAATCATGAATTAGCGAACGTATACGATAACAACTATTCTTGTAGTCTAATGATTACCGTAAATAAATTAAGTAAGTGATTTTGATTAGGACCAAATAAATCATGTGTATGACGTACGTTTAGTATTTAGAATGGCTCAATTTAGAATATATTTTAAAGCAATATTGATCTTTCTGTGCGTCAGTATGTCTGTCACAATATTTATGTGTGTTGTGACAGTGAATTGAATTTTTAACAGAATGTTTTTCAGTATCGTAATTACAACTAGGTTATTAATTTTTAAATAAACTGAAAAAAGTGATAGAGCTGTACTCCAAAATGTTGTTTTATTTCAAGGTATAATTACCTAAGTACATTTATATTTCTTTTTTTCAAGCACAATCAGTACCGATAGTTTCACCGCTTAAATTTATGTATAAAAAATAAAAAGATCTGGGTACGATATCCTTACATCCTTTATTCAAAAACCTAATTTTACTATGTACAATAATACTAATGAATATTTGTTCTAAAGAATCTTCAGTTTAGGATATGTGTTAAAAATTATTTATAAATACAATAATAATACTCAATAATGCACCTACCACGCTTGTGTTTTTTACATCGTATATTCACGATTATTTTTTAAATTGGTTACAATAATACACCAAAATGCATAAATGGATTACTTAAGACGTGAGAAACACAAAATGGAAAATGAAAGCTTTACTTATGATTAAGAACGGCTTAAAATCTTAAACAATTTAATAAACGAACATACAATTAAATGTGGAATATTTGAAACAAACACAAAAATCCATTTTTTTGTAACATTCAGATATTCCTAGCGAAATCTTAATTTGTTTTTCAATGACTATCAATAAGAACACTGAACGCAAGTTACTTGTAGCCGTGTATTCAACTATCGGACATAAAATGGGATCTGCATTTAACTACGGGCAGTCAAATAACAATTATTCTACTTTCAACGGCAAAATAATTCTCCAACGCATTTTTTATTAAACTAAAAAGTGTGGTTAAATTAACGTTTCATTACACAGTGTAATTTACACTTCAACAAAGGCAAATGAGAGGGTGTATAATTTTGCTGCCGGCTAAACCAATGACATTACAATAAAATCAAACGATGACGCGTTGTTAAAACTAGCAATAGAAAATGAAAACAAATTTATAACCTGGATAAATTATATAGTTACGCTGACTGCATAAAGTGCAGTCGACTTAAACGGGCACTTTTTTTTCACAAGGCTATATTCACGTCTCGATTGTACAATTTTTTTATTCATTGTAAATTTCACTGGACTTGAAGACTATATTTTTATCTCCCCCTGCATGAGTGGCAGCAGTTGTAAGTGTAATACTTGTAATGGCAAAGGCGGGCCTGCACCGCTAGAGCGCAGTTAGTCAGTTTATCCTTGCAGTCTGGAAAAAAAAATCATAAGAATTAGACGACATTTTAAAATTTATGGACATTAAATAATCATAATATTATAGATGGATATGATTTTGTAGCTGAGAATGATTAAAAGGAACAGTGACAAAAAACGAGTGAATGTCTCGGTTTCATTGGCCAATTAGGCCCGCATGCGGCATGCGGGAGGTTTTCTTAACGCATTCTTTAGCACCCGCTTTCATTTAGTCATTTTCACCAGTCGATAGGCCCCGCAAGTGGGGTGCGGTAAACATACACTTATGCGGGGTGTCCTCCTTAATCTATTAAAAAGAGGGGAAACAAGCGATTCACTGTAAGCAGTACTACCAACAATGTTGGTGTTGACAACACGGTTAGTTGATGAATATGTGGATAGAGCTGCTGGTGCCTTGATGATAGAAGATGCATTCAGCAAGGCGCGATTGGAAAGACCGGTAGCGCTATTGCCTAACGCACCAAAAATCTAAATCGTTTTTAATTTGACAGTTTCAGTGTCAGTTCGCTTTGAAATGTTTCGATTTCGAAGCGATTTTTGATAACAACTGTCAAATTAAAAACGATGTAGATTTTTGGTGTGTTAGACAATAGCGTTGCGGGACTCGTCTTAAAAGATTGCGTGTACATACAATAACCATTATTGAAAACTCACCTTTCAAAGTAGTTTGTTGAGTGGTGGTGCTAGTTGTCGCTTCGGTTGTCATTATCGTGGTAGTCGTCGTTTCACTTCTGGGTAACTTGTGAGATTCTGGAAATAGAAATCGTCAACTAAGTTACCCGCAGGTTTCTTTGGTGACTTAGGAATTAAATTCTTTGATTATACCTGACTATATGTGGGCCTAAATCACCACCTATCGTCGAGTAGTATTAGTATATTCTCCGACAAAGATCATCTAAGTCATCAACTGCCAAAGTGTGCTACGTCCCGTCAACGAATTTATGAATATCAGTTGCACAAATACAACTTCCAACTTTCTCTCTATGAACTTCGGTCCCCCTGCATAACACATACCTGGAGAGAGATCTCCATAGAGCCTTTCCCTCAGCTTTATGCTCATTTTATACCTGTAAATTCGGGAGCTGCTGTGGCGATGCACTGCGGCGCACACGACCGTTGCGCTATCGGCTTGTTCCTCACTCCCGCGCACGCGTCGTCGCCCGCGCCGCCTGCGCCGCGAGCACACCAAACTGTGCGGCGTTGGACTCCGACGTTAGTACTGCAGTTGCCAGTACACTATAAGAAGAAGATCTGCTTTAGAACATTGCCGTCAGTCAAAAGTCTTCTCTCTAGTATTTCTCAAAGGCTGGCTGCAAGAGATCCCATAGGGCCAATTGGTGAAACGGCATCAAAACTACAAACGCATTGTGCAGTCCACTTTCAGGTGTGCTGCAGTCTTGTCAACCGCACATCAATTGCAAGCTGGCTGCACTTTTGTGATGCAATCGTATGGCAATTGTTTTGCAGTTGCCACGACTGGAATATAACTGCAATGCCGCTTCTTGCAAAACCCTGGTTATCTTTTCAGTTCCATTAAGAAAATAGGATATTTTAGGCGACAGGCTAGCAACCTGTCACTATTATTTCTGCCAACTTAACGGCCACGAAGGGTAAAATGGTCATGCTTTTGTCTATGTAGCGTTTCGTCTGCTCCTACCCCATTTGAGAATACAGGCGTGATGTATGTGTCTTTGTATGTAAGTCTTAGAAAATGTCTGAATTTCATTCTCACCTGTCCCCACTCGCTGTAAAACCACATCGGCGTGCACTGATCTTCGCACGCTCGCTCCTGCTCTGGTCTTGGAGTCTTGCAAGCGGAGTCCCTCAGGTGCCTCCCACTGCCTCCGATACAGAGCACTCCTCGGATTTGCCGACCATTGCAGGGAGACGAGCAGGGAGACCAATCACCTGTCAGGAAAAATTGGAGAGTTTAGATGTCTGTACTTAAAGGGATATGAATCATATGATTAGAAATTTTGAAATGTAAAATAAGCTCACATACTGCTGTCTCATATAAGAGGTATGAGGAACATTTTTTATCCTTCAATTAGCACAATACAACTTTTCTGCCGTAGTAACAACTAGCTGTACGACCGAGCTTTACTCGGATTATTCAGTAAGTAAGAAATTATATCCCGGTTTTTTTTTTTCTGAAGATCACGTTTTCCCGGGAAAACCACTTACCTATGTAGATGAACTTAAAACTCTAATCCTTGTCTATATAAAAATTTTCATGAAAATCGTTAGAGCCGTTTCCAAAATAGCTGGTATATAGAAATAAATATACAATACATATATACAAGAATAGCTCGTTTAAAGGTATAGGATAGGATAAGATAAATAGATATTACGAAATTATTTTATTATCGAATGACTATATAGTTTTCCTAAAAATAATTATCTGTTGTAGTTATTCGGCATCGGGACAGTTGAAAAAAAAGCAAAAAATTAAAAAAAAAGGAAAACTTATGTCACATCCCAGGATCGAACCCAGAATCTTCTGCACAGAGAGCGCATAATTTGAAACAAAAAAAACCGACTTCAAATTAGCAATATTTTAAAAGTATTCTTTTTACTGAATGTAAATTCTTGACTTCATCAACAAATTACCGAAAACGCCGTACATGTCCATATAAAATTTGAAGAGTTCCCTCGATTTGTCTAAGATTCCATTATCAGATCCTGGTTTCGTGCCAATGGGACCGATTTCGATTTATACCCTATCGATTAAAAAAAAAAATGTGAAAATCGGTTCACGGGTCTCCGAGATATCGAGTAACATACAAATTAAAAAATTAAAAAATTAGGTCGAATTGAAAACCTCCTCCTTTTTTTGAAGTCGGTTAAAAATATCTGTTGTAGTTATTCGGCATCGGGACAGTTGTAAAAAAAGTAAAAAATTTAAAGAAAAGGAAAAACTTATGTCACTTCCCAGGATCGAACCCAGAAGCTCCTGCACAGAGAGCGCACGTTCATACCCCTGTTCCATTGGAACTCTTGAGCTCTTTAGAGAAATATCTGTATACATTCAGTAAGAAATTCATATCCCAGTTTTAATTTTTTTTCTCGGAAAATTGCGTTTTCCCGGGAAAACCACTTATGTAGATAAACTTAAAACTCCAATCCTCGTCTATATAAAAATTTTCATGAAAATCGTTAGAGCCGTTTCCGAGATAGCTGGTTTAAATTTATAAATATATATACAAGAATTGCTCGTTTAAAGGTATAGGATAAATTCATATCTAAATGCCAATATTTTATTTTAGAATTATGAGTGTGACCTTTGTTAGTTACCAGAGCCAAATTCGCGAAATCGAATTCAGACATGATTTTTTATTGTCTTTTCGTGTACTCTGGCTACTCCGTTTAGGAAAGCTTAGTCACATAGTCTTTTAATTTGTTATATTTTTGATTATAGCCAGGGTCGCCGTCATCGGAACGATGAGGAGGACTATTATTATTATTAGGAAAGCAGACGTGATGAGTAGATAAAAGTAGTTTATGTAGTTTTCAAATTATTTACCTATCCAATTTTACTAAGTAATTTGTTGGTTGAAACCAAAAGATTGCATAGATGATAGTGACAAAAATAAACAGGTGATTGGTTAAATACCAGTAAACCAATGTCCTTCATGCGGTTCACACGTCGCTTTGGGAGTACACGTTCGCGTTTCTTCAGGCGCTTTTCTAGGTGCACATCCAGAAGGATCCGCGCATCGGACACTGCGAGTTTGTATGCCACCACCGACGCACCAACCGACGCACTGAAAAAACATCATAGGTAAATAAATACATGTTTCAAAGCGGAGACAAGAGTGAAACGCAAGAACAACACAGTGTAATGAGGAAGTATAAAGATGATGATTTGACTGATTTGATCTTACAGAATGTAAACATTGTTTCTCACAAATTGATGGAATAAAGTGCGCTTGGCAACGATATAGCTCATAAAAGCTGATTACAGCTTATCAAATTTGATTGTCAACGGAGCCCAGTTTTAGCGCATGTTATCTACCTCTATCCTAGAATCTATAGAAAGTCACTGAGATAAGCTAATATTTCAAATATTACCTCTGACCATTCTGTGAACAACCAACCAGCCGCAGCATTATTGAAGCTATACTCTGGTCCAACATCGTTTTCGCTTGAGTTGACAGCTACAGAGTAGACCGGTCCGTCGTGGAAGGCATCAACATGATCCCTAGGCCGTTTGACCCGCCGTGTCTCTATCTGCTTAACTCCACCAGAACAGTTGGGGATATCACAAGGTTCGCTTGTCAGTGGTTTTGGTACTGGACATTTTTGGTCACTAACCTGTGAAGATAAAAACCGTGTTACTAACACCAACAAAAGCAAATGAGACAGTCGTGGTCGGCATTTTACTCAATGCATCTTCTTGAAACAAGACCAATTAGTGAATGTTATCCGTAAGTCGGCAAATCAAACTTCCGCACCTATTTTGTATACGAGCAGGACCGTATTTCCATAGTGTTATATTTACACCAGTTGAAAAACAAACGGATGACTCACGTTTTTAAATCGAGTTTAGCTCGACATGTTTGGCAGCAGCACCCACCGCGGCTGCTAGAGAAGGGCTACGAATTAGCTCAAAACATGTCGAGCTAAACTCGATTTAAAAACGTGACTTATCTGGTTATTTTTTAGTATGAGTGAGTTTCACGGTAGTTTAATGTTTAGTGTTATCACCAGGGCCCGTAATTTTCATGCCGTTGACGTCAAATTGACGTCACGCTCCTTAAAGGGTGATCCCAAATAGTTTGATTGTAAATCATTAATCATTAGTTGTCAATCATTTTAATCGTGTACAAATGGGTGGAATAAGTAATACCTTGATATGTGAAACGTAAATAAAACTATTTAATTTGTCTATACACATACATTATATTAAATGGTGTTGTTACCACATTTCAGTAATTACGTAGAAAATAGAGTTTCTCTCTAACGTAAAGCACGCCATCATTCTTGCATTTATTCCCATGCAAAGAAAATCTAAGTCATATTCGCGTTCATACGTAATGCAATAATCATAAAAATCCTTTTGTTTTGTAATTGTATTTTTGTTTGTTATGTATGTCACAAAAATAAACAAAAACATGATTAAAATGATTGACATCTAATGATTAATAATTTACAATCAAACTATTTGGGACCACCCTTTAAGGAGCGTGACGTCATTTTTCTGTCAACGGCATGAAAGTTACGGGCCCTGGTTATCACAAATATGACTTCGTCTTTCATTTCCATGATGATAAATGAAACGAAAAGGAGGTAAGTAAAAAAAATGTAATAAGTAAAGTCTTACTTTCGTGATGCCTCTAGAATGATCTTGGACACAACCAACAATTCTAGTTTTAGTAGCTGGACCGCAAGTAGGGCATTGCGACCAGGCTGCTGATCTCCATCTCGGCGGGCAGGGAACGCCGCCACACCGCCGCCTTCTGCTGGGCGGTGGTGAACCATTGCAATGTATTGGTGCCACATCCCTATCTCCATTGACACTAGTTTCGACGCATCTGAATTTTCCTACCTGTAAAACAATGTCTTCATATTCTTTCTTTTTTTAATGACTCAACATCAACAAAGTTATAGATCATGAATCTTCCGGATCTGGTCTGGGGGCTTGTAACGTCACGACTTGCTAAAAATTGTACCGAGTCGTGACGTCACGCGAATATTTTAAGCGCTGTATTATCGTCATTTTTCGTTTGTCAAATAAAAGAAAAAATATATGTACAATATTTTTTGGTAATCTATCTGACGGTCTAATCAGTTTTTTTTGTCAACTAGCCTAAATCAATCATACCTCAGTTTTTCGAAATTTACGGTAAAATGCGTACCTGTATGCCACCTCCACAACTCCTAGAACATTGAGTGTAAGACAGTATTTTCCAGACAAATCTTCTATCTCCGATGACATTTTCTTCTAATTCTTCTTCAGAATTAAACACTTCAGTCGATATTCCATTTACATTTGAATACCTTGGCGCGTTGACTGGCCTAGGATAATCCAGACTGTGATGTCTTCGAGTATGTTTTGGTACAAACGTCGAAGATTCAGGAATACTGGATCTCGTTATCGATTCAATTTCAATGTCACCAGCTTGTGATTCTGTGTAATATTCATACTTTATGCTCGGGTTAGGTTGCGTGTAAAGGATCTGGTGAAGAAAAGGTTTTACTTAGTTTATAAGCCTTAAGCATCATTATTAACGTGAATATCTTTTTATACAAACCATTATATCGATGGGATGCTGAATAGGTCCATGAGCAAAAACAGCATCTAGCCCTGCTGGACGAGAGTACACGAACCTCGCCCCAGCAGCCTCATACGAACCTGGGGCACTAACAGCAAACTCCCCATTCATTATGTACGATCCATTTGTTATCTTCAATGCTGTAAATAACAAAACGTCACAAATACTCCATTAGAAGATAACGATCGAAACTACGAGTATCAGCTGCAAACTATTATTAGCGAAATCACAAATTGATTCAGGACACTGATCAATAGCAAAGGTAACTAGCCTATTCAGCGGCACAGACAACGTCATTGCATTGTAAGTGATCGCAAATGATTTAGAGCCATTGGACAATGTTGATTGATCAGTAAACGGCCAACCTCACATTCGCGGCCTATTTGCTTTCATCAAAGGACCATTCATGGTGGCTGTCAAGTAACAAATTACTGTCTCGGAAAGTGGCGTTTGTTCTTTAGTTTGTGGCCGTAAACTAAATTTATCCTTCGACTGTTTGAAATCGATGTTTGGTAACACTTTACGGATATTTTATAAAGCTTTTCGTCAGTCGGATGACAGCAAATTAAGGGAAAGTGAGTATTAAGTATAATTACTTGTTGTAATTTAACTTATCAGAATAAATGAAACCAGCATACATTTTATATCATTAATCACTCTAAGTTTGACTTAATAATTTACCAGCTATGAAAGTAAATCATAAATACATTCTTAAGTTTTGTATGCTGTCGGGTTAGAATAACACCTATCTATTCTTCCGTGCATGTCGTAAGAGGCGATAAGAAAATAGATTTATGTATGACTTAAAAGAAGCGAAGCCTGAAGCATACCTAAACCTATTTCCTTAGTCGCCATACGACATACTCGAAAGAAATGAAGAGGTGCTATTCTATCCCGACACAGGAAAGAGTAATACTAACCGATATAATTCTCGCTGGACATAATCTCCGTGACGTTGAGCCGGCAGGCTCCCCGCGGCACTGTCGTCACGTACGAGTAGCCGAGCGGCAGCCGCGGCCGCGAGAACAGCCCGGACACCAGCCTCCGACCACATCGGGGCTCGTGGACGTTGTTCCCTGCCAACACCGCCTCGCGTCCCACCACCTGCATCAAGAAATTGAGAATGCATGTAATCTAAATACCTAAGGTCAGTTTTTCCCGTATAACCTTTTTTAGGAAGACGTAGTTTGGTATCTAGTCTAGAATGAAATAAGTGAGAGTTGGATCCTTCCTGCTAAACTAAGTCTACGTCTAACGTTCTAACTTCTATACAGGCATGGAAATTGTTTTGGTGACAAAAAGACGCTGGTGATTTTCGAATTTAAGGGACATCACATCCATCTATTTCTGGTGGACATAATTGCATTTAACTAATTTTTACAAGGTTTTAACTGTAGTCGTTAGTTATTTTCTATTTCTATCTCCTATGCCTGATTATTACTGTAACATACGAGTCTATAGCAAGACAAGAGTAAACAATAATTAATAAGGCTCATCACTTCCATTTAGTAATACTAAAACCAAGTTTGAAGACGTTGCTGCAATTGGGCATATATTTAAAAAGCACAAACAAAAATAAATCAACTTATCGACAACTCCTACATTTCAAGACCATAAGAGTAGACATCTATTTCAGATTAGCTAAACATTTTTAAGACCACTTTGTTTGGTAGCTCTGTGAAAGACAATGCGAGAACGACATAGTTAGACACACAGGGTTCATAAAGAACAGCTTGAACCAAAGCGGCTCTTCGCACTTCAAGCTATACTGACTCACAAACTATTCGTAACAACTGTTACCGTTAAAATTTACGAGGCGACACCCAGTAACGTCCAACGACAGGATGACAATGCTCAATACTAGTAATACGATCTACGACTCATTGTTACAGGCATGGGCCATAATGATGCGGCTACTGACGGCTTTGTGGCAAACTATGCTTGAGTTATTAAGGGAAGATGCTCACTATATTGGCTAAGTTTCAGAACTATAGTATAAAATAGTAATAACTCGAAATATAGTCCAAAAAAACAGTACTATTTTCTATGCACGATTTAAAAAAATTGCTCAATCTGAAATATCTGAAACATGAGAAAACTAAAAAATAAGTAGAAGTTCAAAATAGCGTACCGACTTAACTTTCAGGGAAACTTTCGATCAATAGATTGGTTTTATGATTGTTTAAGCAATAGCATTTTCTGCGTTAAAATGGTTTAAATTTATTCACATTTATTATTTCAATTCAAATAATGGTAATAATAAACAATACGATACGACATACAACATGTCGTCGGCATACGGCAACAAATCAAAAATACGACCCCCAATATCGTAACTTTCTGTACGTTGAGCCTTCCTGGCACGGTTGACTTGAACTCGTTATTTTAGATAGCAAGTAACGTTTTATCTCTGCTCCTAGATTGCCTAAATTGGCACATTTTTATTCATAATTTAGGGTGCATTGTGCATTGCCTATTAACTGACAGAAGTTGCATTTCTTTACATCAAAGCCCAAAATCTCCTTTCTTTTGGTACATGCCTACATTACAAACGAGATTTCAAAAACTTGGGCCTCTAAATGAAACCAAAGGTTGAAGTAACGTTGTAAACAGCCCTTTAATATACTCTGGTGAAAATTGCAAGTATGCGGCATAGCGGATGGGCGCTGAATGGGATTAGCTCGTCGACAGATGCGTGCGCGCCGCTGTCAGCTGTTCCCGACACGAAGGCATGCAGAGTTATGATTAGAGTTGGGATGTTTGATGGCAACACTGAACAAAGATTCGTTGGAGTCGTGATATAAAATGGTCGTGATGAAAATGACTAGTATTGCTAGAAGTTCGAGTCGCCCGAAAATCACTAAAACTGGCTGAGTGAGGTGAAAAAAATTTAGATCTAAATGGAAACGTTTTTGACAGTCAGTACAATCTTAATGAGGACGAAGAACTAAATAGACACGTAATTCACGTGAAAGAGTATTATCAAACCGCGTTTAGAAAGGGATTGAGCCCATATTATGTCATTTTTGAACTACTTAATGCATGATATGACATTGTCAGTGGTAGAGTATGCAGATAAATTAAATTGTTATTTTGGTACAAAGAAGTTCTAAAGCATGGAAAAAATATCAAATTATACAGCGTTTTTTTATTGATTTCCGATAGCATTAAGAGATAATTCTTCAGATCAAATTGAGTTACTTTCTTAAACCTATAGCGTTTCTAAATTATTTTAAATATTTTAAATATGATTTTATAATTTATGTACAATTTGTAAGTGTTGTCATTGGTGTAATGTAATTGATGTGATTAGTGATAGATTTCTTAGATATGATATTACTATTTTTTATTAAACAAAAATGACAGTTTTAACCGAGAATCGAGTTTAAATATGCAAACCATATTTAGCTATTAATTCTATTATCTATAAGGGTCTGCACTTTATGATCATATTTAATCATTTATTAAGTATAATTTTATTGTGCTAACGGTATACTCTCGAATCTCTTTCTAAACGCGGTTCAATAATATGTTCCAATGGTCTTACCGACTTTACATTTACCAGGTCTATCTGGGCTACGATTAATAAACCATTTTGGATTTAGCTAACCGCTAAGTATTATTTAAATACTGATGCAAAATGTTAGTTGTGCTTATTAAAAGCATACACAAATGTTAAGAATATTTCAGCAAAGGTTAATCCCTGCTTAACGTCTATTTGCGAAACGAAACTTAAGATAGGTATATTAGGTATGTTCATAATTTATTGTTGTAATGTTTATAGACGTACCTATTACTTACATAATTATACATATCAGGCCTAAATGGGGTGAGCACAAAACGCTACATATTGTAAATAATGTGACGCTACTGCAAACAAAATCATTACTATTTCTCGTTTCATAGCCAGTTCTAGGCTAATTAAAAAAAGAGGTATCATAGTAGGAGCCAGCGTGTCGTAGCACCTAAAAAAAAACCTTAACCGCCTTAATATCCTTAGTCGCCTCTTACGACATCCATCGAAAAAATAAAGAGGTGTTATTCTAAAAAGTGATCACCCCTCGGAACACACAGAATACATTTATGAAATTTGTATGATTCAGACCAGCGCTTACTTTTAGTGTGATGTACTACTTATAGATTACATACATACATATCGTCACGCCTCTTTCCCACAGGGGTAGGCAGAGACTACTTTGTTCCACTAGCTACGATCCTGACATACCTCTTTTGCTTCATCCACATTCATCAATCTCCTCATACATGCTCGTCGGTTTCGGGTAATTTTGACCTGACTTATTTCTAAAACGTCCGCGATTTGGTCACGGAACGTCCGTCTAGGTCTTCCCCTCCCATCCACATTCCCCGTACAAATTTGTTTTGTCAGTCTTCTTTCATCCATCTCCTCTTATAGATTAACTTAGATAATTCACGGTTTTTGCTTTTGAGCATTACAATGCGCGTTTCCATTGTTACCTGGCGGCTGCCGTCTGAATCTTGTTTGGACCGATGGACTTCCACCAATATTGTATTATCATCTATATATCATCTATCAACTATGTGTGCATTGTCACGTAAAAAGTTGTAAATCCCTTAATTACGATCTGAAGTCGATGCCATCTTTCTATCTTTTTAAGAATGTTCTCATGCTTATGTTACCTTATAATAATCTTTTTTTTTTAATAATAGAGATTCTTTTTTTTACATTACAACATACTATGTTTAATAATTGAAATAGGTAAACACTCCGGTCTACTGATCTATAGAGCTGTGAGATAATCAAACTTCTAAGCCAACACAATCAAAATATATAGCCGTTTATGCAAAGTGTCTACACTCCCAAGGGATCCAAAACCTACAGGAGAACTAAGAATCTTGAAATGTGATATGAAGCAACGTCTTGTAGCACAAATAGAGGAAAAAATGGGAAAAGCTTAATTTGTATTTACATTACAAAAAAATACTATTGTGATTCATAAATTATCCTTTGTTGATTTATGGGAAAAACAAAGAGGGCGACAGCATTTAAGCTTGTCAATCCGTTATCCTTGATAGTGAGTTATTGGTTTGATAATAAATAAAGTTTTTTGCACTATTTTAAGTTTAAAAGTAAACTAAGAGGCATTACAATTGCAAGGCTGTCGCTGCCGTGGTTAACCTCAAACACTAATAAAGACAGAAAAACAAGATTCTTGCAAAACGTTATACACAAACAAATACTCTGCACTCTGTACAGACATTATGACCATTTCAACTGCTTATAGCGCATGATATCACAAAGTTAACAATTTTAGCGTGTTTGTTTGAATATTTAAAGCACTCAGCAACGAATGTCTTCATTTGCATTTTTAGTGTCAAGAATTCTCTGGTATCCATTCAAGTGCTGACACATAGGCGTTGGAAATGAAGTTTAATTTGTAAGTCTCTTAACTCTCACGTTTAATGCAACTGTAAATTGCAGTGAAGAAACTAGACTGGTCGAGTCAAAGTACTTCTTTTAACATTGTATGCTTCAACGATGCTAAAGTATCTGTAGCTATCATGGAAATGCCAAATGTTAGGATGTTTTTTTATACGTCTTCAGCAGCGTATAGTATAAGATACGCAGAATGCGTAAAGGCAATAAATAACAAAAGAAAAAATGTATCCTGGTATCCGATTATAACAAAATTTTAGCATAATTATAATCGATTAATATTCCACAGCACTAGTCAAGGAAGGGTTAACAGAGGATTGCGGATGCTTTGCCAGTCTAGAATAGTCGATGTGTCTATAATTTCACCGGTGCCTGTGTGGCGTCAAGTTTAGAATAACACAGGTGTTGTGAGAGAGGACTAGCAAAACAGGTTAAGGTATATTTTAGGTGAAAGGTTATCAACAAACCTAAAAAATGTGCTAGAAGGATAGGATAGTCATGATTTTGTCTATATAGCGTTTCATGTGCTCTGCCTACCCCATTTGTGTATACCGGATTGTCAATTTTATTAATCGAAAAAAAACAAGTATCGCCATTCTATTAGGGTTGGATCGTTAGATCCTTGTTACAGGAAGATGTACAGATAGACATACAGATAACGGAGTATCAGTAATAAAGTTTCTTTTGATAATCACACACCTAAGAAGTGGTAGTCCCTGTTTGCGTCTATAGGGAAAACGACAGCCTTTGGTGCCCGCCTCTAATGTAACACACTACCACAATGCACTAATTTCTACGACTGAACAAGTCAGTATAAATTTCAATGAACTGTTGTGGTTCAGGTGAAAGGAACGTTAGTGCTCCGTATTGCCTCCCATTTAGCCCTATAACGGTAAACATAATCATGGTGCGATTAAACTTTACTGTATTCTTTAGAACGCAATAAAACATCTGATATTTATGCCCGAGTACTGTAAGTGCCCGTCATTAAAAGTAGAATTTAAAATCGCGGGCAACGGTTAGATAAAAGCTGCAATATGGTGTGAATCCATTTTTAATGGCCTTCACCCTTGCTAGATTGGCAAGGAGTATTTTGCCAATGTCGATGTATAAGCAGGACACTCGTGAGGAGAATTTGTTCATGTGATTTAATTTTTTGGGAAGGGAACTTTCAACCCTCCACATAAAGAGGAGTTTGACGTCTTTGCCTGTTGGTCTGTTGGCATCGTGACTCTTGAATAGACTGCTTTAAATGCGTATTATTTTGTTACACTTTTCTTGCAGTGCTTCTCAGTGAATATTGAACAAATAAAAAAGTTTTTTAATAAGTATCGCAGTTTATATATTTTTAGGCATTTCCAACAGTATTAAACTACGTTAGTGCTTAAATATTTCTTATTAAATATGTAGAAACACCATGACTACTATTTCACGTCTCGTATCCAATTTTAGCATATTTTAAAGTTTTAAATAGATAAAAGATTTATAGTAGTGACTGTCGCCTAAAATATACCTTATACTTTTTCCTTAGTCGCCCCTTACGACAAGATACACGAAAGGGAATATTTAAACCCGACACCTTACGACATTTTTAATACCTAATGGAGAGGACTAAATGATTCAGAATTATTCGCATATCGAAAGTGTTAGGCAGATAAGTACAACGATTAAATTATTTTTTATTAGAAAAGACTCGTTTTATGTACACTGGCGGTCAGTGTTATTTATCTGGTAGTGTGGTAGGTAGTCCTTTTTCTTAGCACTTAAACACAGCTGCTAAGCTTATCTTTAATAGGTGTAAGGATTAACTCCTAAAGAACACGGTTTTTACGGCCCCTCGGTTTGTTACCGATAACTTAATAACAAAACAGCCCGTTAATGCCTTTCAAGGACCCATATAAAAGCGTCGGCGTATTTTTATTTACCTTTTATAGCTTTATCCGAATGTAAATGGATTTTAATTTTAATTTACATAAGAGACGGCGCCAAGTCCATCTGCCGATGCGGTTCTGGGTGTTCATTGACGCCTTCAATTTACAAATACATGTATATTATATACAATCACGCCTGTGTTCTCAAATGGGGTAAGCAGAGCACACTAAACGCTATACAAACAAATTCATAACTACTTTACGTTTCGTTGCCACTTCTAGCATGCTTTTGTAGGTTAAGTTACCTGACATATTTCTGACAAGTTGCTAGCCTGTCGCCTAAAATATAGGTTATCATAATTATCATCATTTCAGCTATAAGACGTCCACTGCCGAAAATAGGCCTCTCCTTTAGTTCCATAAGTACCTGTTAGAAGCGAGCTGCATCCACCGTTTTTCGGCGATCTTTATCAAGTCTTCCGTCCATCTTATTAATACTTTACGTTGCTAACCTAACCTAAACCTATTTCCTTAGTCCCCTCTTACGACATCCACGGAAGATATGCTTAGGTATTATTTTAAACCCTACACCACACGGGCTCATAAATAACGAGAACGATTTTAACACGATCTTTACTATCTCTATCGTTAACATTGACCTACAATTAATTTGCTTTCAAGCATTAATAACTTTAATCTGATCACAATGATCTCAGTTTATCAGCAAATACTTATAGGAGCTATAAATCTCACGTGGAGGTAATTGAAAACGTCTGCTAATAGACTATTAATTAGGATTATAGTCAGTTAACAAATTACCTGTCTAGAGGCGTGAAGCCGTGGACATGATTTGTGACACGCGCCATGTTTAGTTGTCAATTACATTTTTTGCTTCATTTCAAATTGAGATTTGGTTCATTTTTGTTTTTTTGTATCTTGTTTTGAATTGAGTGCCGTCAGATATTATAAAGTAATAGGCATTATGCCTTTTTTAATAACAAAAAAAAGATTTGCAACTTAGTTTACAATCGCGAATCAATTATAACAGGTGTGTTAGTAGATTTGGAATTTGATACAGTACAATACAATACTATTCAATATTCTTCACCAAAAAAAACAGTACAATTTTAAACTCAGAAACTACCTTCAGCTACCTTCAAATGCGATTTTAAACGGAGAGTACCCAAAAAATTGGAGAGACTCGTCAAGAGTTTAATTGCCTACGAGTTTTGTTCTACATACACGTTATCTTCATATCAACTAGTTAGTCGTTATTCCATTCAATGACCATACAACACGATGCAATCAGTGGTCGAGAAAGGCGTTGCATTAATTGATTTATAAGAACCTATTATACCCAATTAAAGCTTTCTGACCAACATGCCGAGTGTTAACTCTAAATGCAGCATTATTTATTGTCGCCTTTCGCTTCACAAATCACAACATATTCCATTAATTGTACAATTAACCTAATAGGAATTGATTCTATTAGTTTTTGGGCGTGTGACACTTTGATATATCATTAGTTTAATTTGATTTAGGTTATAGGTTTATGCGGTTGAGAAGCTTTGTTACTTTGAAGTTTTGGTTTCCGTTTCAACAAAATTTTCAGGAAAATGAGATCAGAAGCATTATGTTGATTCAGAACGTTAAAGCTTTAGGTAAAAATATTGCCTGCGTAAAAATAAGGCTGAAATGTCACGGTTCTTGTATTTAGGTTAATGAAGCAACGATGAGGACTAAATTCGTTGAAATATCTCCAGTGTTTACACTAAGTACTTACGAAAAACAGGAGAACGGCGAGGAGGCAGGAAGTCACCATCTTGGACCGCTGTTTACACTAGATAATCTTCAGATAGTGGTTTCAATAGCACAGTCACTTTTCAGTATAATCTGAAGTTTTCTCATTGTTCTCAAAAATAAAGTTGATCGCGTAGGATATAATGCAAGCAAAAGAAACTGAGACAGCTATCTTGAATTTAGTGACGATATATTCGAAATGACTTCACGTAATAACTCAATGCCAAACAGATATACGATTCGCTTTACGGCGGCCAGTTGAAACCCCTATTAAATTTATCGCCTATTTATAACCGGCTAAGTCAAACACCGGTATATTGGCTTGTAACTATTTATGACAATCGATGTGCGTAAAATAAATGGAACAGAACAATCTGCGTCGTAAATATGATTAATATTCGCGAAGGTTAAACGAGACGAGCCAAAACACAGTTGATTTAACAGCAGTTACGATCAAAAGGTGCTTCGGTGGAGTGATGGGGATTACTGTACTGTGGTAAATCGTAAGAGATGCCAAAGCATTTGCTTTGATGTAGCCAGATTCTGCCAGATGTAGTGCGCGTACGCACGGAACCCAAATCCCTATTGATGTCTTTATGGTATTGCCGCTCGCTTTGACAATATCTGCATTGCATTTGCACTTCGCATGGCATATTTCTGTGAACATAAGATATGGCTTGATTATAAAGCTTGAATAGTAAACATTTTGCCACATTAATACGATTTATCGGGGCGATAAATTTACGGTGTATAAATATAGGCTCAATGTGAATGTGCTTTTACACTTAATATATTACATTCAGCCGTGTTTTGTTTTAATAATGTGTGTATTTTTATAACGGTGCATATTTTGTGACGAATCTAGAACAGACCGGCAATATAATTTTATTGTTATTTAAAATAGTTTGCAATTTTCTAAAGATCATTAGTACCTAAGCAAACAAACCCAAATAATTTGGTGTTGTCATCAAATACACTAAACATGAAAATAAAAACAAAACAATACATCTCTATAGAACAGTCGGTATGGGCTACGAGCCAAACGTTCATGAATTTGTTGGACTGAACTAACTGCAATGCAAGTGCGCTGTTAAACCTCGACGTTACTGATTCGTACGTTATATAAGCGTCTCGTACCATATAAAATATCCAAGTAATGGTCTCAAATCAAAATGTTAACTTAGAATAGCGATCGCAATTTCGTATAGACGTTGCTATGGTACAAGGATTCGGTCCTGTAAATAGAACGTTTCTCAGTTGTCCGGCGCCAACATTTGTTACATTAATGTAAATATATGAAATGCTTTAATAACTTGATGAAGTCTTTTACAATACAATAAATTTTTACTTGTTAGTAGACACCCTGTATCGAGTGTAGGTACCTATTTGCATTCGGTGGCTTAATTCATATACTCACGGATAGTGAAAATAGGACCGGTTTTCATAGAAATTTATTTTGAATCTTATCCAAAATTATAAAAAAAATATTAAAAGTCTTAGATTAAAAAAAAAACCCAATAATTGCTAAATATCAGGAAAAAAATTCACCAATTTCAGAAAAAAACAATTTGCCGTAACAAATTGTCAACCTGTCCGTTTGTCCGTTGTTCCTTAACTAGGGACTCGTTTGCGTACATTTTACGTAACCTTTTATTTGTACCATCATAGCTCTAAGCACACCCCGAAATACCAAACCTCAAAAGTACCGCTTCAAAAATATTAAGTACCAAATTTATACTAGTGACGGTACCCACCTCAAACTCGTTTATCATTGTAAAATAGGGTCCCTTTTAACCTCGATTCGTTCGCGTGGCACACTAAACATGTCAATTATTGTTATTATGATATCCCGGCTAGCGTCGCCTTATAAAATATAGGGCCACGTAGTTAAAGATTTATACGGATAAATGTACCAAACGCATTTGTTATTTTGTTTTGTGGTTACAACACTTCTCTTGAAAGAGGCGGTCGTAGCTCAAATGGGAAATATAAATTAAAATAACGTCGCTTGTCGATATGATTTGAGGATTTTTTTAGACACTAATAATTTTGTTCGTGGGTACAAAACAAATGGATGTTTAAATTCGTGTTAACCATTAGAAATACTTGATACCAGAAAATTTTAATAACAGAATCGACAAAATTGCCCTATACCTATTATTTTCTGTTTTGGCAAGAAAATTAAACATAAAAATACAGTGCCAAGAAGTTTCTAGTGACGTAACTGATTCCTTACGTTGTTTTTTAATAGTTTGATAAACCAAAAAAATTGTGTGTATGTGTAGTGTCGGCTTTAGAATAACGTCTCTCCCATTCTTTCGTGGATGCCGTAAGAGGCACCTATAGAAAAAAAATTACGCAGCATATTTTAGGCTACAAATCACTGTTGAACTTAAAACCTAAAAATACGCTAGGAATGGCTACAATAAGTGAAATAGTCATAGTTTTGAATTTGTAGCCTTTTGTATGTTCTGCTTCCTCCATGATGGATGTATGTATGTAAAAATACGTGCTCCATATTTTTCTACGATGGACTAAAATAAAACATTTTTAAACAATTCGTCATGACCATTGTTATAATTTTTAAATGTGTTCAAAGAAAACGTCCAACATTTTCGACATCTAGGTCTTCAAAATTAAAGTAAAGTCCATTAGTCGTATAATTTATTTCCTACCGATACTGGCGTTGTTCCAAGCACTAATTATTCTAGCTTCACAAATTCATAGCATGACATCCGCTACAATGTGCGCAAAGTGCAGCATTATTTGTGTAAGCACTAATTTTAATAACTGTTTTAATGTTTGGGAACGTGATTGTTATAAATGTCCGAACTGTCGTGCCGTGGATTTTGCGCCATCAAATTTTGAGTACAGGTTCATTATAATTAACTGAGCGAATTATGAATCTAAATTTAGGTTAATTGGAATAGTCCACTATTAAAACAACCTAATCGCTGCATTAACAAAACCCTCAGCAAAGATTGAAACCACAGAAAGAAAAGAGAGAGAAAGTAAGAGAACCAAGACCTACACGAGGAAGCAAAATCGCAAGAAAAAGAGGAAAGCTATAGTTATGATTCAAATGGGAACAAATGAAAAAAATGCCATATTTATACTGTTTAATAGGTCCCAGAAACATAATGTTTTTACATACATACATACATATTCTCACGCCTGTATTCCCGTGAGGGGTAGGCAGAGCACATGAATTCAAAAATCCAGTGCCACGTTCAGCAAATTCAGGGTATCCAGATGGTAAAACGTGATATTGTAGTGACAGGTTGCTAGCCCATCGCCCACAATACACTAACCCTTTCCCAGAGTCGACTCTTACGACACCCACGGGAAGAAAGGGGGAGGTGCTATTCTAACCCGGCACCACACGGATAATGATAATGTTTTTAAAGATACATAAATCATCACGCCTGTGTTCCCAGATGGAGTAGACAGAGCAGAAAATACAAACCGTTACATAGTAAGAATTACAAATTTGAAGGTAGATGAAAGTGGTTCAATAGTAACAGGTTACTAGCATGTCACCTAAAATCATAGAAGACAGACCAACTAGAGAAGCAACTGGCCACCCAGTTCCGCAAACCGTCAGTTTATCAGAAACTGTAAAGAGCCAATAACCATAGATAAAAAAGTCACTGCGTTACGCGCGATCTTGGGCCGGCCAATAAGAGCACAGCGAACGCCGCCATGCTTTGGTGGAATCGTCTTCGAACAAATTCAATGACATTAGTACTCTATAGGTTCTGTCCTCTATGCCAAAAATATACGTAATCTATTTCTCAACAGTCCCTTACGACATCTACAGAACAAATGGCGAAAAAGGCGTTTTTCTAAACCTGACAGCACACGGAACATGTTTAAAGCTAGATACTGCCAATACAGCCAATATTTCAGACTCTCATTAAGCTTGAGAGACAAGTTTCACGACTCTTGTCAAAGTGAATTACGTACAAAATGTATGCTGCAATTGTTCGAGCCAGCATGATTTCTGAGTGAAGACATTACTCAATACTCCAGCTTTAATGGCACTAACTACAATATCGCTTGATCTGCGCCCGTCGCTCAGCTGTCGGCTACCGTCTCATTGTTTGTCTGTCTGATGCACAGTCGGGAGCAAAAGTAGGTATACGTAACGAGATAGATCTTTGGGCCAGTTTAAAATGGACGAAAAATTGCTCGATATTTGTTACTATAACATAAATATATGAACATCACGCCTGTGTTTCTGGGTAGGCAGGACTCATGAAACGCTACATAGACAAAACCATGACTAGTTCACGACGCACAGCTACTTTTATTGTATTTTTTAGTTTTAAGTTTCATAAGAGGTATACAAGTGACAGCTTGAACATACCAGAATCTAATTTCCTTAGTCGCCTTTTATGACGTACTCAGAATAAATTAAATAAATAGGTGTTTTTCTAAAGTCGACACCACACGGGAGCTACTATTAATTAGGTACTTAATTATTTAATGTCCTAATAGTAATTAATCTTCGTCAATAAACATAATATTTGCATTTTTTGTAGAATTTTAAAAAAATTGTGTTATACATATTTTTTAAGTTTAATCTACTAAGAATGAGTATACCTACCTAGAGTAGCGTTAAATTCTAGATCAGATGCTTTTCAGTTACTTAAGTAATTTGGTCCTGACTGTACTATCAATCGCGTTACGGTAAATATTGATTTTGAGATGAAATATCGTAATTTAGATCAAAGTTAGGCTATTATGGTTAATGAGTCCGTCAATTTGGATTATTGAGCTAACGATGCTGTTGATAATGCCAAATATTATGCATTTACGGAATTATCACGCGCTCAGTACATACTGAGGACCTAAAACTAAAGGGTATTTATACTGGGTTCAAATAAGTTAATACTACCTACCTAGTTATTGTAGTGGTCTACACTCCTTGTGGATTAAAATATCCCGGATTTTGTGTTACACAATGTTATTTTTGTTGTAATAAATTCGCGTCAAATAAATTTGGAATTCTGTTCCGCAATCGACGCGATGAACCCAAATTGTAACATTCTTTTATTCCAAGGAAAACTACATTTGTATGCTAATTATTACATTAGTTTATATGTTTTATTGTTTTTTTGCGTGACCACCTTTGTTTACTATTAGGCAACAAAATTGAATAAAATATAATGATTTGAGGAATGTTGAAGTAAGATTTGATCAAGTTTTTAATGACGATAAAGTTCAGACGACTTTGCACACAGAAAATATTATGAGTCTTAGAAAGATAAGTGTAACATATATATTGGTAAAAAAAAAACAAAATGACATTGACACTGAAATGGCTATCGTGTATAGCACTTATTTAGTCACTTAAAGATTCATAAAGACAATAAACACTATAATAATGAACACTAAGTGCGATTGAGCGGATACATCTAAGCAAGAATTAGCACGATGACAAACTCACACCGTGGCGAATTTCGAACAATTGAATGATGATTAATAGCGATAAGTCGGAATTAAGATGTCCTCTAGTAATGTGGACATGAACTGATAGGGTTGCTACATGAAAACAATTCTGACAGCATAAGAGTGTATTTATTTAGTCTTTACATTTAATGCCGTCAGAATTATTTTCACGAGGTTAAAACACAAACCGTTATTATTGATAGTGTACACTTTTTTAGTTTATTACGTCGATAGCAAATTAATTTAAAGTGCAATTAGATGCCACAGACTAACTACCATGAAAAAATACATTTTGTTAGTCACTATGAAACAAATCCTACTTTATATTATATATTATATGTTTGGATGTTTGGATGTTTGGATGTTTGGATGTTTGGATGTTTGGATATTTGGATGTTTGGATGTTTGTTACTCTTTAACGCAAAAACTACTGAATGGATTTTAATGAAACTTTACAGTAATGTAGCTTATACATCAGAATAGCACATAGGCTACAATTTATAAAGATTTTCTTTGAATTTTCCAAAATTGACGATAGGAAAAATAGTAGGATTCCGCAATTTTCAACGTAAAAAGCTATAAATTGGCATGCGGGCTGTGGCTAACAAGATCTTTTCTGTGTTACCCCGAATTTAACGCGAGCGTAGCCGCGGGCAAAAGCTAGTATTAAATAATTATGAGTATGTAATTATTGTTCGTCGCATTTTTTTTTATTAAATAAACAAATATACCAACTGGTTTACAAAAAACCTCAATAATTATTTCAATTTAACAAAGAACTGCTTGGATCAAATTCTGTGCTACCTCTATCTTAAAGTTTTATTTCGACAACCCTAAAATACATGTGGTTATAGAGACCTTCTAGCCGCAATTTGTTGATTACAATTTGTAAAGCTTTTATAGCGGCCTGCTAATAGACTCTTAACTAAAAATTAGCACAAGCCACTAGTCATCCATGACGACCACAACTCACTGTTGATTAGTGAGCCGAAAACATCGACAATGACGTTGATGTTTTTTTTATGTTTTGTACTAGTATACAGAAGGATTTTTAATAAATTTCAATTTTATACATTTGCTACTGGCCAGTTATAAAATAGAAGGGTTGCTGGAAACAAATGACTTTTTGAAAAAAGAACTTTATTAAAAATCGGTGTATTGATTGGTATCTAAGTACACTTGGCACTTGTAGTTATCCACGATTCGCTTGTTTGATATTAGATTTTCATATAACATTTTTATGAAAATTAATTTCGATGACTAGGTACTTACTTTACAGAAGGTTATTGAAGTGGCAAACAGTGAGTGCAGAAAGTTTGTGGCTCACATTGAAGTAAAAGGGATCTATATACCTTCTTCCGTCTTTATTTCGAGATGCTTTCAATATGATTCGGGTCAGTCCGTCAAGATGGATCACGAATTGGCCCGAAACATGTCGAGCTAAGTCTCACAATAATTTTACGTTTAAGTTTGTAATTGTTAAAAAAATAACAATAATTAAAACTACTGTTGAGATGAATACAGTTTGTAACCAATATTTAATCACATATTTATCAATCCGAAACAACACAATATCTCGGTTGATGACCATGGCAAGACTCAATGCGTCATTATAGACTTGGCCAACTATTCCCGGACTATGACTAAACCCATCTAAACATCGTGTCATTTCTTTAAACGTATTCCAATACGTTTAGATGGTGCGCAAGATTGTCCCAAGATCTATGGAAATGGGAGAAGGCTATTGAACTTTGTGCGATGCTAAATTTAACCAAGGCGTTTAAATTTTACATTACCGATGTTTGAGTTTTACTTTAAATTTGCGTATATTTCTGAATAAAAATATAAAACTATGTCCATAATGTCTGTCATTTTTGGTCACACTTCAATTGCTGGAAGAGTAGGCTACATTTTAAGCCACATTGTTCCCGCAGAATATAGCGATAACTGAATACTCCGCAGATTGTCACTGGCCAGGTAGAAAATAAATGCGACTAATAAAATAACGTTAATGAAAAATATTTGAAAGTATATTCTTTGAGTATAAGCTCTACCTTACAAAAGGTAAACGCTCTGAAGTTTCTTTCGAGCCATTGCCAATGGCAGGAACAATCAGCAACACACTTAATACACTTTGATTAATTTCACCAATCTCTAATGCACCATTCATTTTCTATAAAAACAATTAAATTGTTAGTAAAGTTATGCATGTCCAATATTTTATGTCGATGATCGGAAAAAAAGTCGGCATTTTAACTTTGATTTTAGTTTCTATTTCATTGAAATTTCATTTTATTCATTATTATTTGCGTGACCATTTTTCAATAGCTAGTCTTTTATCCAGTTAAATATTTCAATATTAGGTTTTATGGTGTACTGCTGTTGTAAATGAAAACCGTTGTAAGTATTATGAAGGAAAGTAGAAAATTCCATACACTTGACAATGTTTTGAAACTCCATACGCGAAAAAACTTGCTAAGAATGTAGCTAGCAGTTACTCGTCAAGTTTCTAAAGAAAACGCGTATTCAGAATCAATTTACATACAGCGTGTGGCAAGAAATATGCACATGTATATTAAATCTAATGGATATCGTCATTAACCTTACGGTTTACTTAAAGTAGCATTATGTTTTTGTGTGCGGATATATTATTTAATGTTATAAGTGTTAAGGTTTATTATAGAGTGGAGTTTGATTTGTCGAATTAACATGTGATTGTCATGGGCCCAAGTTACATCATTTAGCACCTTTGAGTATTAATTGTTGGAGATAAGCGGCGTTTAACGGTGCTTAAGTGGTTTTATGTGTAGGGCTCGCACTTAACCATTAAGCTTAACATTTAAAATTGAAACGAAAATGTATTAGATTTTGCCAAATTAAATATTTTACTCCGCACTTTCAAACTTTTTTTTACTTGTAACCTTTTTAAAACTTGAAACGTGACTGGCCACTTATAAACCGAGCGAAAATGTAAAACTTAGGAACAAAACTAAAATTCGAATTTTGAATTTGTTTTTTCGGAACGTAGCGAATGCGCTGCCAGTGTCGCGCCGCGATGTGCACTACTGTGAGCGCACGCGCCTCCCATTGATATGTGGAAAACCGAACGTACGTGAACGCACTGGGAGAAACGGGTTGTAGGAATTTGTTTAGGTACAATAATTATTGAGGATCTATTTCTTTTGTTATTTGATTCAGCCATACATTTTTGGGTCCAAAAAAATACAAGTGTTAGTAAAATATATTTAGGCCCTTTTTTATTTCGTTTTTAATAACTTAGGACAATTGATCAAAATAAACTAACTGTATAAAGACAAAAGTACAGCTTGGCGTTTAAATATTTAGTCTGTAGTTAAAAGTACGAGTACTTAAAGTACCCACTATTAGACCAAATAAAGTGTTCCATCTGCAGATTTTTTTCAGAATTTGTATTTTATTTATGAATGTATTTTTGTAATTCAAAATCATGCATTTTTAGGTTCACTTATATTATTCAGTTTAGTTTCTTTTAACTCCGCTAAAGTTCGTTACATTTATGACCCCTAGACTTTCAGTGAAAAATCCTTTTTTATATCGTTTAATGTTTTAACTGTAGGTCCATCTTCGCTCCCAGTGCATCCCCGGCTCTAATGCATCAAACACCACGTCAGATACAGTTTCGTAAAGCCACAGAATTGGATGATTTATTCAATTAATTGACGCAGAATCAAACGCGTCGGAAATAGCTTTAGATCAGGAGAAAATAGTGCAGTTGAAGTGTAAATGGATGCATTTTTCTACTTAAGATGGTTTTTTAAACTCCAGGAAACGTTTTAAGGAATTTCTAAATTTATAAAGTGATTAGAGAAATTTGTGAAAGCAGCATCGACAGTTTTTGAATTTAGGTTGGTGGGTGGGTAGGTATGATTTGGTGTTCTATTCGCTATGTTTTGTCGGAATGTAGGTACTGTATGGTCTTGAGTAGTAAATTGTCAGAGCTGTTAGCTTAGCTATATTGTTATTATTTAACATTTGAGCCTATTTGTGATTTATTATTTATTTATCATATTATTATTATTTAAACTTTGACGATCCTTTTGTGAAAGGCTTTTGTATGATATATCTAACTTTTTATCCATTTATTCATCTTGATTATTTTACAAATATTTTTATATAGCTTCGATTTTGTGATATAATTTTATGTCGACACTAATTATTTTTAATTCAATACATCATTAGTTCGTGCTTATTTTTTATTAATTGATAAAAAAATAATTTTCTAAAGTAATGAATGATATAAATTAATCTAAGTACTTTTCTATTTCTATGTACATAATTCTCGAAACAAATAAATTTGGCAAATCCATTAGTACTTAATTATTATTAGACGTAGATTATGCCAAAATATTAACTACGATATATGTCAAGATCACCATACTCTAAGCATTTCCGAAGCACGAACGAGTCATTAAGCGATTTACTGAATATTATTTACTGTTGATCATAAAATCAGCTATTCCAAGCCATTGACACACTTACAAAGAACAATTTGAACTGTTTCTTAAAAAACATGAGGTGAAATGAAAATTTCATAATACACCAGGTAATGTCCCTTTTTTTCTTACTTTCAGAGTTTTTAAAAAACCAAAATATAAAAAAAATAACGAAATAAATTGAACCGCTCACGTATGATACTAAGAAATATATAGATAAATAGGTAGATTGACAGATTGGGTCCTAACCGGACGGAAACATTATGTTACAAAAATGAAATTCATTTTGTGAAAAACGAAGAATAAATGCAAAAGCGATTGCCAGTTGAAACGATAATGTAAGAATACTTATGTCTCTCTAAATCTAAGCAACAATGTTGTATATAGATGAAAATTATTTGCTGTTCGTTAGTTTTGCTAAAACTCGAGAAAGAGAGAAACGATTCGGCTGATTTTAGTCTTCAAATACTTGTGGAAGTCCAGCAAAGGAGTTAAACGGTAAGAAAATTCAAAAATCTTGCCAAGCGGAACGAAGTTCGCCGGGCCAGCTATTTATAAATGTTTCATGGATGAAAAACTGGAAGCTGCAAATACCTTAAAATCAGTCATTCAGTCGGCAAATCATAAACCAAAGGAAGCAAAGCTAGACTACAATCGTGCGAGTTAGTTTACGATATAGCAGCGGGCCAGTCTGTCTTAGTGCATTAATCCATCTGGAGAAGGCAACGTCTACGAAAAGCTACGAGATTGCAAAGTACCTATACCTAAAACCTCTAACAACAAAATAAAAAATTATAGAGTTGGAAAGAATTTGAGTTAGTATCTACTGGCATTGACATGTTTTGATGGTAGTGTATTTTTTTATAACAAATTGTATTTACTACTTTTACAGCTTAGTACAAGTCCTACAAGCGTTGGTTATCATTATCACGTAAAGTGCGATGATATTCACAGGTTTAGTGCTAGCAGGATATTAGGTATAAAGTTTCAGTGTACGTTTCGCCGCAAGTACCTCATACATTTCTATTGGTAACCAGTTAAACAAGTAATCGTCGACACTTCTAGCGGCATAATTATAAATAATAACAACAAATCAACATTACTGTTCTTCTAATATCAAACGTCTAACCTAACGTAAGTATCTCAGATGTTTACACTTACAAGCTGACATTGAGGAACTTTGTTACTATCGATGGCCTAGTATTTAATTGTACATTATGTATGCCTGCCTGATATTGTATAAGTACAGAAAAAAAACTGCTCGTGTGGTATCTAGTTTTGAGTTACAACTCTCAATTTTTTTCGTGGTTTCGTAGGAGGCAACTAAGTAAATAGTTTATGGTGGAATCATAGGCGACGGTAGGCTAGCAATCTGTGACTATTTATTTGTAACTTTTTATCTAAACTAAAAAGTAAATTTGATGAAAGTACTCTACAACGTAAACTAGACTAGAATTATTCTTTAAAACGTTTGGTTTTCTCCGCTTACGCTTTTTTATGTTTATGAATGTATGCGGTAGATGTCATCTGCATTTGGTTTAATACTCTAAACGGTTGCCAATTCAATAAACATAGTGTACTATCCATTCAACCTATTGTAATAGCTAGATGAATACACAGTATGAAATGTAAACACCGTGGTGGCGAAATAAACACTTTAAAAGTAGTAAAAAGGTCGTAAAACGAAGCACTTATTAATGTTGTAAGACAATCAAGGCTGTAAGGCGGTGGGACAGCAATTCGTATTGTATTTTATTTGTTATTTGACATGTAGAGTTGATGTTTTGCTACCGCAAGGGGGCCATAAGTCAATCAGTTAGTTCTCCAATAGAATTAGGCAATCTGGTTACTATTTCAATGTTAAAATGTACTTAAACGAATCCCTTTACGTTGAATACCTATAACTACTCAGAAAAAACATCTAGTTCCATCAATAAAACTAGTAGGTAATGCGACTTTTTTTTACATTATATGTTTTTAGAAGTCAGTTCCAAAAAGTAATCAATCTCCTAAAGATAAAGTCGTGTTTGGCTTGCATGGTCGTTTGTTGTTAAATTTCCTCAATTTAAGTCAACGTAAAATATACATTCACAACTTTCATGTTCATGTCTCCTTCTTCAGAGAAGAGCATAAAAATCCAGTCCCAAAATGGAAATGTGATCATTATACATGATCTCGTATTCTGCGTAAGGGCTTGAAATTTGTCAAAAGCACCGTTTGCTAATTGCTCAATAAATAAAAGAGAAAGATTAATTACTACTAGGTCAAGCCGAGAGATTCTTGAAATCGTTAGTCTAGTCATGGTGAGAATCTCGTACTTTCATAAAAGGGTAAAGAATGTCTTGTTTTACATGATGATGGAGTATTCTGGACTTTTTACGTTTTTTTTTTCACTTTAACTTCTTGTTTACAATCATTTTAAAGATGCCTATGCAATTGTTGCTTTAGAAAACAAGTTGAAAGTTAAATGTTTTAAAAAGTTATTTACCTAGTTGCCGACTCAAAAAACTTATTTAAGATAAACAGGCGCGGTATTTTTTCAGTAGGTACGGTCAAGGACTTTAATTCATGAGCCACCATAGAACCTTTTCAAAGAAAAACTCATTACGATTTCCCTTGATAATTAATGGAATGTCACTATGACTTTTACTGTGAATTGGTTCCATGGTGGCTTATGAATTAAAGTCCTTGACTGTACGCGCTGCGTTGTGTTTGCAATGTAACAGCAAAACTTTGTACTTACTGCATCACATTAGAAACCTCTAAAATGATCAGTGTTTCTACTATATTATAATGCATATAAGCCTGCCTTTTGAATTAATCTATCTGTCATAAAAACCGCATCAAAATCTGAGGCGTAGATTTAAGGATTTAAGCGGGTCATACACAAAATTAAATGTTAGTTCGCATCTCTTCTGTGGACATCTTATGATTTCTTTGAACTGGGTAATAGCTAGGGAGGCGTACTAAATTCATTTTGATCTTTTCTACTACAATTAACTGTCTATAAACTCTTAACTTTTGTCATCCGACGTGCACTAACATTTGTATGAAGGATACACAGGGGCAGACGGCGCGAAGCGGCTGTTTTATACTAAGTATAGCGATTGTGAAGTGATGATAACTTCTGTACTTACCCATTTATTATTGTGATTTTTTTACATGACATAATTATAATTCTTACACCCTTATTACATTTTGACATTTTAATTTGTAACATTTTTGCAATTACTTGAAGTTTGTACTTTTTCCGTGTGGTGCCGGGTTAGAATAGCACCTCCCCCTTTCT